>VUQH01084841.1:0-10519 GCA_015106775.1 Etroplus canarensis
TATTTTCCCATTAGAGCACTTCTCTCTCAGAGCTCAGACCTACTTGTGGTTCCTAAAGTTTTTAAAAGTCGGATGGGAGGCAGAACCTTCAGCTATCAGCTATCATCCATTGTCTGTGTCTCTCTTTGCTCTCCTTTCTCTCTTCTCTCTCCCCTCACTCCCAGCCGGTCGAGGCAGATGGCTGCCCCTCCCTCAGCCTGGTTCTTCCTGTTAAAAGGAAGTTTTTCCTTCCCACTGTCGCCAACTGCTTGCTTAGAAGGGATGACCTGATTGTTGTGGTTTTCTCTTTACCTTACAGTGTAAAGGGACTTGAGGCAACTTTTGTTGTTAATTGGCACTATTAAAAAAAAGAAAAAAGAAAGCAGAACAAACTGTACCTCTGTGGTGGTCGTTTCCTCCTTTCAGAGTGATGGCCTCCAGTCGGAACTCTCCTGACAGGACAAGATCTTTCTTGGAGATATCACACAGCGTGAACTCCTTCTCGCTGTTCGCACGAGTGACGCTCAGCTTTGTCTTTGTGGTCACAGGGTCCCAGACAGTTTCTGTGGAGGCAAGGATGGTTGTTAGCAGCCAGAAAAGTAAGAGTGGTGCACAACATCCCTTTGCTTCAGATTCTCACAGAGGTTGCAATTTCCCAGGAAGGAGATCCGGGAAACTCCCCACAGGTTAAATGATTATGCTGTGAGCAAAGAAGTAACTATGGCTTGAGCACAGGTTCAGCCAAAGTAATTTCCCGTTTTCCAGTTATGACCTCTGCTGTCTAACAACTTCCACAGATTATCCTTTTTTTTTTTTACTTCTGTTTTTTTTTTGGGGGGGGGACTTCCAGCTACCCTGTTTTTTCCCCAAAGGGGTCTCCACAGCAGGTGGCAGCAGCACATCTCAAAATATGAGGACAAGGGCAACAAAAGGCTGGAAAAGCACTAAAAAAGAAGCAGCTGGAGGAACATGTTGCAACTAATGACATTAATTAGCAACAGGTCACTAATGTGATCGGGTATAAAAAGAGCACCTTAGAGAGGCAGAATCGCTCAGAGGTAAAGATAGGCAGAGATGCAGCAATCTGTGAGAAACTGTGGAGCAATTTCAGAAGGCTCCTAAATGTAAAAATTGTAAACACTTTAACTCTTCCATCATCTACAGTACATCATTCATCAAAAGATTCAGAGAATCTGGAGACACCTCTGTGACCAAGGGACACGCCCTAAAGCCAATATTACATTCTGGTGATGTTCAGGCCCTCGGGCAGCACTGCATTACAAACAGACATGATTCTGTGATGGAAATTATTGCGTGGCCTCAGGAACACTTCCACAAATCATCATCTGTCAACACAGTTGGCCGTGCCATCCCCAAATGCAGGTTAAAGCTCTTTCATGCAAAGAAGAAGCCATATGTGAACATGATCCAGAAACGCTGCCGTCTTCCCTGGGCCAAAACCCATTTAAAATGGACAACTGTTCTGTGGTCAGAACTTGAATATTTGAAATTCATTTTGGAAATCATGGACCCTGCATCTTCTAAACTAAAGAGGAGAGGGTCCACCCAGCTTGTCATCAGCACTCAGTTCAAAAGCATCTCTGATGGTATGGGGTTGCCTATGGTACTGGCAACCTGCGCATCTGGAAAGGCACCATCAATGCTGAAAGGTAGATACAGGTTTTAGAGCAACATCTGCTCCCCTCCAGACCACGTCTGTTTCAGGGAAGGCCTTGCACATTTCAGCGAGATGATGCTAAACCACATATAGCCTGGGTGCTGGACTGGCCCGCCTGCAGCCCAGACCTTTCACCGACTGAAAGCATTTGATGCACCATGAAATGCAAGTTCCCAGATGTTTACAGACTGTTGTCGAAAGAAGAGGGGATGCTACACAGTGGTAAACTTAGCCCTGTCCCAAATTTCAGAGACGTGTTGCTGCCATCAGATTCAAGATGAGCTACTATTTCTCATGAAGTAGCACAATTTCTCACTTTCAACAAGTTGATCTGTTTTCTATGTTCTTTTGTGAATAAATTATTGAAAAAATGAATTATTTATACAGTTAGGTCCTACCTCTCAAACTGTTTTTCAGCAACATAGTTCTAGTGATTAAAAATGACAAAAATGGCACATTTTTAGGTTTTTTTTATCTAAAAGATGTACAAATGTTATCGATTTTTTTCAAACTAGTGTGCTAAATGCTCGTAACAGCAGGCGGGTTTTGTCATTTCCAGTTTGACTGGGTGTTGGCGGGATTGTCACATTTTTACGAAGCCTAAATGTGGACACTGTGATACATAAGCACCTGTGTGACCTATTGCCCCACTTGTACAATGGTATCGCAGCACCTGGGGGGCAGGTTCAGTCTCTTTCATATATGAATGGTTTGGTTTTGATAAGAGTAACTCATGATACTATCACAGTATGTAGCCTTCAACACTGACTGAATGAGTATATAGGAATTCTCCAGAAATTGAAAAACTCTAATACTAGACCATAAAACGTTATATGATTTGAACATATAGCTTCATCCCACTTATGTAAGGAAAATGACACATACTTGAGGGAGGAATACATTTTTAATGTTGCGCGACTGTGTGGTATTACCCACCTTCTACCATGTTGTCCATAATCATGTTGTAGACCTCGTCATTGCTGAGCTTCCTGTTGCGGCACATGGGGGGATTTTTCATCCTGTTTACCCCCAGCACCAGAAGAGCAACGCTGCGCATGGTCTTCCTGTTGTGGGTAACCATCAGGTCCACTCCTTCATCAAGTGTGAAGATCTCATTTTCAGTGTCCTGTGCAATGCAAGCAGGAGCGTCACGTTAGGACCCCACAAAGGTGACAATTTCACAATCGGAATATGAATATGAATCCTAACCTCGTTTACAGGAGGAGGGCTGCACACATTATAATCACTGTAACTCCCAGGATTCTCAGCTAGCTTTCAAGCGCATTCATTTGCACCACCGCCGGAGCATTTTCTGGACGGGGCTTTAAAATGCCTTTTGGACAAAGTGCTTTTGGGCAGTCAGTCTTATCTTACTGAGCAGCACACACCTAGAATACTGCGCTCACAGGATAAAGGAGCAGAACCTTTCTTATCGCTTCCCGCAGATTTATAAAAAAGCGCTTACTGGATATCAGAATATCAGAATACTTTATTAATCCCAGGGGGGAAATTGTATTTTGTGATTGATGCACAGTTAGATATAAATAAATATGAATCTGAAAGGCAGTAGATATAAATGTGAGGGGTAAGAGAGATGATAAAAATAAAGAAACATATAAACAAATCTGTATGAATTGCCATATGTAGCATAAATAACTCTAAAGTTAAGCACTGTGTACAATATGAATATATACAATGTGAAACTTGTCTGAAGTCTTTCCTTTATCATCCACTGGCTTCTGTCTCTTCCTTATGCACTGGCTACTGGCTATAAATGCCATCAACCTGCAAAATGTGGCATATTCACACGATGCACTTCAGTGTTCGTATTAATCAACGTGCATCGTCCCTTTGAAATAAACATAAACATCACACGTTTGGAACGGGAGCATCTGAAAGTAAGGGAACAAAAAATGCACATGTGCAACGCCAAAAATACCTGAAAGGGGAACTCTTACCTTCATGCCGAAGCAGGCGGATTCTTCAAATGTGTCCTCTTCTTCTGCGGGTGAGCTGAAATACCAAACATAAACATAAATATAAATATGCGTAAGGTAATCGCAGTTAGGCTGGGTGAGGGCAGTCGCAACAGGAAGGAAAATCACAAGACTTTCACCCAGAAGAGTAAGGTTTAACTCCTTTGTGGGGCTTCTCTTTATTCGCTTTCGCTCGAGGTTTACCGTTTTTTAAACATACATTTTGTTTCCGCCTGGTGGCTGGTTAGGTACACAGAGAGATAATAAATTGATTCATCTTGTTTAAATTTCCCCCCGGGATGACAAATCACGACACATCAAACATACGACCGGTTGTTGGTAACTGTACGTAATTACTACACACTGTAGCTTAGCTGTAAACTCTGAAGTGAACGCATCCCTGTTAAAACACCAGGTTTTGCTGATGTAAAAAAGGAGATCACGATAATTTGTTGCTTTTCTGATTTAACCGAGCACTCAGAGCACTTTTTACTACACGCCTCATTCGCACACGCGACCATACAGAGCTGTACTCTGTGCCTTTATACAATTTTCCCCCCTTGGGATTAATAAAGTGCTCTGATTTGGATGATTCTGATTCGGATTTTAGCCAGCATTTTAGCCAACACACACACACAGACACACACACACACACGGACATGGACACAAGGACACTTCAGCATGTAGACTGGAGAAGCCAGGGATCGAACGGCCAACCTTCCTGCTGGAAGACGACCCGCTCTTGCAAAACCTGTATCTCTACTGTAGCATATCTACTGCAGTTTCTGTGCGTACTCATTAGTTGTGCTCATATTCGAAACATAACCTGTTGACGACAGGGCTCATGGTCTGATCTATGTAGACCATACGTTTGTAGAAAGAATTTTGACATTATCGACGTTTAAATGCACGTGATTTTTGTCGTTCTAGTTGCTGGCACGATGTCCACCTTGCAGTCATGCAGTGTTCATTGTAACTTTAACATCATGTTTTCTTCAGTGGACATTTGTGATACAAACAGGAAGTGAAAGGTGCCAGACTGGAGCTGTTCCCTTTTCTCAGACAATAGCTGAGGATGTCCCACAGTAATTGCAAATGTTTTGGGACACTCCACCAATGGCAAATCACCAATGCTTTGAGATGAAAAATATGAAAAGTTCTGATTTTCTCCTATCACGTCCACAATCACCTAAAAATGGACTTATAATTCTGACGGCTCGTCCATCCGTGCATTTTCTCCAGTTTGTCTGATTGAGTTATGTTAGAAAACGCAGCATCAGCATTTAAAATATTAACAAAAGACTTCTTGAACTTACCAGTCCAGAGCTTGACAGAGGGCAAAGTCACTCATGGTTGTGCTGGACACTGCTGAATTGGGACTTTTAAAAGAGTTGCCTGGCACTGATTTCACGCGTGCTTTCTGGCTGACTGAGAGTTTTGGTGTGCGCTCTCATTACAAACAGCAGCTTCCTTTATAAGGTCAGACACTTTTTCTCTCTGTGACATCAGAAACCACAGCAGGGGAAACGGAAAACTATATCCTGCACCTAATGGGAGTCATTTCTGAACAGCAGAGTACCAGTTGTGAGTTTTCCACTCAAACAAAACTTTTCCAAATAAAATAAAATAAAATAAAATAACAAATTTCATTTCATTTCATTTCAGTAACTAAATTAACTGACCTGTTGCAGGGGTTAACATGGGAATTTTAATGTGGGGGTTGTGTGGTTTCGTTTATACAAAAGGCATCTTTTTTTTTTTTGTAAAGAGAATCAAGCTCCACGCCCACGATGTTACTGGCTTTGCAGATCAGTTTGTTGGAGTCTGTTGGTGTCTGCTAACCTCAGTCTACTCCCCCAGCACACCACAGCGTAGAGGATGGAACTGCCCACCACAGACTCATAAAACTCTGGTCCTTCTTGTGGACGTCTTCTGTGTGTTTGATGGAGTCCAGTTTGCTGTCAGTGTGAACACCGAGGTATTTGTAGACCTCCACGATCGCCACTCAGAGGTCTCCAACAGGGGTCCCTGGTGTTTTTGTCCTTCTCGTGTCCACAGTTCTTTAGTCTTTTGTCATGTTGAGCTGCAGATGGTTCTGTTTGCACCATGTGACACAGTCCTGTACTCTTCTTCATCACCCTCTCTGATACACCCCACTACTGCAGAATCAGCAGAACCTTCTGGAGGTGGCAGGTCTCTTTGCAGTGGTTAAAGTCTGTGGTGTAGAGGGTGAAGAGAAAGGGGGAGAGAACAGTGCCCTGTGGAGCTTCAGTGTTGCCGACCATGCTGTCTGACACATATACTGTGGTCTGTCAGTCAGGTAGTCAATAACCCAGGCCTCTATCCAGTGCATTCAAAAGACATGAGCCTCACAGTGCTCAGTGGCTTATCCAGGTGAGTGTAGACACAGTCAGATACGTAGATGATGGTGTCATCTACGTATGTAGGTTAACTGTAGGGGGGGTCCATCAGGGAGCTGACCATAGGCCATAGCTGGTCCAGGACGAGTCTCTCCAGGGTTTTCATGACGTGTGATGTCAGTGCCGTGAGTCTGTAGTCCTTAGAGCCACTGGGACATGACATCTTTGGCAGAGACATGGAACATGACCTCTTCCACAGCTCGGGGACCATTTTTAGACTCAGGTTCATACTAAAATGTGGCACAGCAGTCCCCAAACTGATGAGCTAATGACATGGTGAGGCATCCATCATCTGCCTATGTGTGGGTCTATCCGTCCACCCACAGTTCACAAGGATCACAACTTCTCCTGGAACATTTGTCAGATTTTAGTCAAACTTGCACACAATACTCACCTGTTGGTAGGGTGACCAGACTCTTTCTAGTTGCAACTTTTCTTCTTGTTCCTTAAAAGTCTCGTGACGTTGTGGTAACTGAGCTTATAAAACTAGATCTAGTCAAAATGTAGGACCTTCTCTCAAGATGTGGGACAAGGGGAAAATGGATAAAAATGCTCTGCTGTCCCACATAAAGAGGGACACTTGGCCATCCTACTTATTGCATCTTCACCTAAATTGTGCTCACATTTGTCATTTTACATTGACAAACTTTTCTATTTTCACAAGAATCACTGCTCCGAAGAGTATTGGTCTGGCGTGTAATGTTCATAAAATGAACGTTTGCCCCTCTGCCAGCTACACATCAGGCTATTCATGGGTGATAATGTCTCAAGCCAGGGTGGGGCTATGACTGTTCGTGAGGCTCCTTCACTTCTCAGTGGGTTTTGATTCTCATTACTTTGTGCAATGCAGCCAACCAATGACAAGAACACTTGCCACTTTCTTTCTGTACTTCATGCATTACAGTAACCTGTGAATTGTGATTGTGAGGCTCCCCAGCATGTCATGCCATCTAAACTTTAAAGTTTCATCCATGTAACAAACATCATCTTGTTACATTTAGTCTCATTTCATTCTAACTTGCATTTTTTTCTGCTTGGAATTATACTATTTTAATAAAAAAAAGGCTAGTGTTAGTGAGCGTGTGCTGTCATATCTGGTAATTAAGCAACACAAAAACTCGTTTGCTTGCTCTAATTTACTGCTGAAAGGAATTTCAGTTTTTTTTAGCAGCAAAGGTCACAGATGTAATCTAAATGTTGCTCTGTCAGAACAGCTGCGTCAACCGCAAGATGTATACGTGTGTGTGTGTGTGTGTGTGTGTGTGCCACCCGCAGTGTAGTGGTTTACACATTCCCTTTACAAACGAAAGGTCCCTGGTTTGATTCCAGGTGGGGACATAAGCCCCTCCTTAACATGGAGGGTTGCGTCAGGAGGGCATCCGGCTTAAAACCTCTGCCAGATTATTAATGCGGATTGATCCACTGTGGCGCCCCCTTGGGAAGAATACAAGGGAGCGGCAGAAGGCACTCCTGCCTGCGGATATTAGACTTCACAGCTCCTCCCCTTGTTAACTGGATGGTAAATAGTATTGTTCAACCTTGAACCACCTATGCTACACACTGCACTCTCTGCATGTGGGTTTTTATATATTTTAGCTTCTTATCTGTATTTCTATTTTTCATATTTATATTTATATATACTAAACAGAGTGTCCCTGGTAGCATAGTGGTTTGTGCATTCACCTTTGAGCGAAAGGTCCCTGCTTCAATCCCAGGTGGGGACACAAGCCCCTCTCCCCGTGGAGGGTTGTGTCAGGAAGGGCATCTAGCGTAAAACCTCTCCCAAATTACTAATGTGGAGAATACAAGGGAGCAGCTGAAAGGTACATACTTAACAGAGTGTCTGTAATGTAAGTAATTTCTCCCTGGGATTAATAAAGTATTCTGACTCTTTACATTACAGAGTGAGGTGACTTTTACTGTGAACTGGAGCTATATGAATAAAACTGAATTAAATTGAAGTGAATTAAATTTTAACTGAATATGAAACCTCATGTACACTTTTCATCCTCTCCGCAATTATACTCTGAGCCTCCCGTAACCTTTGAAAAGTGCACAGGACACCGAAAGACCCTCGAGAAGAAAAAACAAGGGAAGGAATATCTATTTCAGGTAAAAAAACAAAAAGAAAACCAAGATCATTTTTTGCTGGTCTGTCATAAAAAGAAATTCCACTTCACACCTTAAGACTTAAAAGGAAATTGTGCTTTCCTGTCTGTGCAGTTTCAATGACACGAGGCATTTCTTAAGACTTCTTCTGACTCATCTGTGAATTCTGAACCAATAATACATCTTAAGACATATCAGTGGATGAATCATTTTACCATTACAGAAAATATGTGTACAAATCTCCATTTGCCCCCACATGCTTCTATGCTTTTTTAGCCCACTGATGACTGATAGATGCTTTTTTTCTTTTAAAAAGGCCAGGTATTAGTGTGTATTTTCCCTGGGACATACTGTATAAAATATTAAGTCTCTTGTCTAAGACGCCTACATTAGATTTTAACTAAAGTGTGATAGTGTTTGTGGGGGAGATGTGATCATCGTCCCAGTCTGAATCTATGGTTGAAACCTCAGGTCTGAGATTTGTTGAAGAAAGTCTGAAGAAAATTATTTTAAAAAGCATTTTAATCCAAACAAGAAATGGATCAGTCATTTTTATAAAAGAGGAAACTGATATTATACTTTGAGGATTTAACAAATCATCAGTTTGATGGAGCTGAGAAAACGCTGCGGTTCCTGAAGTGGTTGCACCCAGCAAAGTATGTCACGGTAAAATTTAAAAAGGGAATTCTTTTGGCCACGATAATCATATGGTGAAATCTACATTATCTACATTATGGCACCAGTCCAACCTCAAACAGGTTCATTCTGAGGCACATGCTGTTCACATTCATCGTATATTTGCAGATATTTTTTATGCTTAAGAACATTAACAGATATGTGTAGATACAAACAGAATGAGAGAAACTTTCAAAACTCTTATAAAAACCATAAAGCCCTCATCTTCTTCTTTGATTTTTGGCTGCTCCTGTTAGAGGTCCTCACAGCAGATCATCTGCCTCCATCTCACCCTAATACCTTACATCCTCTTCCCTCACACCAACCCTCTGCATGTCCTCCTTCACTACATCCATCAACCTTCTCTGTGGTCTTCCTCTTCTCCTCCTGCCTGGCAGCTCCATCTTCAACATCCTTTGTCCAGTATGTCAACTATCCCTCCTCTGAACATGTCCAAACCATCTCAGCCTGAGCTGTCCCTCTGATGTACTCATTTCTAATCCTGTCCATCCTGGCTGGAACTAAGATGGCGGCACGGCGATAGCACACAGCGACCACTTCAGGAGTCACAAATGGTGCTTATATCCTATATCCTTGTAATTATACCATTATATATATTATATATATTGTATAATTATCTTTGTCTAGCGCCCAACTCTCAAGTGCATGGACATCAGAGACAGCGTTGTCCATGTTTACAACCGCCAGACCATACTCCAGCTAAGAGACCATGCGGTCGCTTACCTCCACGACGATCTTCTCTCCAAACTTCGTGACCACGGCCTGCTACGTGGACCAGACCTTCAGTCCTCGGCGTTGCCTGATGCCGGTGGCCAGGACAGACGTCATCGCAAGCGGTGCTCGAGGAAGCGAAAGCGCGGAAAGCGGGCGGGTGTCCATGCTAGGCTAAGAACAAACCCTACCCGGCCAGCACTACCTTCCATCATCTTGTCCAACGTCTGCTCACTGGACAATAAGCTGGACTTCATCCGACTCCAGCGAACTTCACGGCATGAGTACAGAGACTGCTGTGTCCTTGTTTTCACGGAAACATGGCTCAGCGAGAGCGTTCCGGACGCCGCCATTCAGCTCGCCAGGCTAACTGTGTTCTGTATGGACAGAAATGCCGCCCTCAGCCGGAAGACACGCGGGGGAGGCGTATGCGTTTATGTAAACACGGAATGGTGTAAAGACTCTGTGCTTGTGTCTAACTATTGCTCATCGGTTGTGGAGTTCGTGACTGTTAGATGCAGACCTTTTTATTTACCCCGTGAATTCACTACCGCCCTGATTATCGGAGTGTACATTCCTCCCAGCGCTAATGCTAAGAAAGCTCTGTGTGAACTTTACGCAGCTATTAGCCAGCTGCAGAATCCCCACCCCGACGGACTGTTTGTAATCGCCGAAAATTTCAACCATGCAAATCTCAAAACAGTGCTCCCTAAATTCCCTCAGCATGTGGACTTTGCTACGAGAGGGACGAACACGCTGGATCTTGTTTATACAAACATTCCCTGCGCGTATCGTGCGGAGCCCCGCCCCCATCTCGGCAACTCTGATCACATGACTGTGATGATGATCCCAGCATACAGACCACTCATCAGACGCTCCAAACCAGCTCTGAAACAGGTTAAAACCTGGCCAGCAGGAGCCATCTCTGCTCTTCAGGACTGTTTTGAGTG
>VUQH01084901.1:0-14773 GCA_015106775.1 Etroplus canarensis
GAAGCTTGGAGACAAAGTAAGAGAGACAAGGCTGAGATGGTTTGGACATGTTCAGAGGAGGGATAGTGGATATATTAGACAAAGGATGTTGAGGATGGAGCTTCCAGGCAGGAGGAAAAGAGGAAGACCACAGAGAAGATTCATGGATGTAGTGAAGGAGGACATGCAGAGGGTGGGTGTAAGGGAGGAGGATGCAAGGGATAGGATGGGATGGAGGCAGATGATCCGCTGTGGCGACCCCTAACGGGAACAGCCGAAAGAAGAAGAAGAAGAATCATCTTCTTCAGGGCCGTAGACTGTTCACACTGGAGTCTGATGGCAGTAATATTTAAATTATAACGTGAACAACCATACACAATTGAACCTGCAGTGTGAACGTAGTCTTAGAGACTTGGAACTGTTAACAGATTTGATCAGGGAGTCATTTACATAAACAGGTAACAGAACAGTTTGACTTCTCCTGAAGCCGTTCATGAGCGCCTTTGTTTTCTCCACATTACAGGACAAATTCTTTTTGTGACACCATTTGAACAGGTTCCTTACTTCATCCCTGTATGCCATCTCATTATTATTTGCAGTGAAGTCCTATCAGTGTTTCGTAGTCGTATGTGTACAGACTGTACAGCAACCTTGTGTAACATCAGTATTCAGAACTGTGGTGCTGAATGAGTGGTACCTGTTCTAACCGTCTGGAGTCAGTCTGTCAAAAAAATCTTGCAACCACCTGCAAATGGAATTGCAAAGGTCAAGGTCAGTCTGCTTTGATACCAGAGTACATGGTGCGAGTGTGTTAAAAGCACCGCAGTAATCAACAAACAGCATTCCGGCATACAGTATGTGCTTTTGCTTTCTGGTCCAACAAATCCGGATGATGCTGTATCCCTGGCTAAGGTATCTAGTGTGTCCTCTGGACAGAAAAAAGACAAGAAGACTGATCCACAAATCTGTTTGACTGGTATGCACACTGTAATGGGTCTAATTAAAGATATGTTAGTGTTAATGTATGTCCTTACCATTTCATTCATTCATTTCATAGTCACAGATATTAAAGCTACAGGTCTAAAGATCAGTCATACAAGACACAGGACATTTCTTGGACACAGGCACAATAATGGATTTCTTAAAACACAGAGACATAGTGACAGCCTCAAAATATCTGCGAAAACAGAAGAAAGCTGCCTGTAACGGGACTTGAGGACCTGAGGCGTAATACCATCCAGGCTGGCAGCTGTGCCGGTTTTAACAGATTTTAAAACTCTCCACAGGGCAGCCTCTGCCACCTGCTGTGATGTCCTACTGAGGGTGTTTCACAGCAGGTGGATATCAGAAAAGCAAGCATAAAAAGCATTTAGCTCATCCAGAAATGAAGCGTTAGGCTTGGTGGGGCCACCGGGCCTTATTTTATAGCCTGTTACAGTCCCTGCCATAAGTGCTCTGAGTTCCCGCTATAGAAGGGTGAAGTATACATAAAAATCTCCATAAATTCAGTATCCAAAACCAGGACAACATATACTAAATACTATTCATTCACTATTTCACTGCCTTTACATTTTCCACAGCAGAGCCTAAACATAAGCAGCCAGTTCCACGTCACAGGATTTAGATCAGACTGGAGTGAGGGCAACCCAGGTTAAAACCAGTGATGTTTAAATCTAGCTTCTTCTTCTTTTTAATGTTTATTAATGGTTGACAAACAGCAAATTGGTCCATTATCATCACCAGCTGGTAAGGAGTGTGAACCATAATGTCACCTAAAAGACTAAATAAATAAATGTATTATATCCTGTCTTAGATAATGATAACTTAGCCTGATAACTATCACTTCTTGCACTTTCTGAGTTGTTCTGTAGTATATCAATATGGTCCAGTTTAACTTTCCTTTTACTAAGGTTTATGATCAGTTGTCTCCTCCAAGTCCAATATTTCTGGCAGTGTACAGAATATGCTCTGGTTTTATCTTCACACACAGTAATCACATTTCCCTGCATCTCCTCCTTCCTGTTCTGTCCTCTCTTCTCATTTCTCCTGTTTTCCTTTGAATTTAGTAAAACTATCATCCTTTCCTTTCTTCCACCTTTCCTTCAGTTCTGTCTTCTTATGCTCTTAATTTCTGTCTGACCGAATAACGAGGTCAAATCAAATGCTTTTTCTGGCATCCTTTGCAGCCACATCTGCCATTTCAAAGCCATGGTATCCATAAAATGTAACTGTATGTCCCATCATATTCATTCAGTAAAATGTTTGCTGTATTTTCTGCTTTCTGCTGATTAAATTACTGACGTTAACGATCTGGTGTCTTCAGCCTACTGAACAGCGCACAGGCTTCGTTTTCAAAAAGTGAAAACCATAAACACATCAGCTAACATAATGAAGGGCTCACTATGCTTCTCTGTAGTGTTCTATTTTCCACTGTAAACCTCCCCAAGTAATTCCTTCCAGTCCTTATTTGTTTTTGTCTTCCCAGTAGAAACTCCTTAATCCATCTGTGAGTTTGACCTGTGATACCCATTTTGTTCTTTTTGATTTATAGACCGTCTCTCAACATCAGATTAGACATTTCTCCATGCTGAAACAGAAGCCACAACGCTCCCGTTCTTTATTAGTGCTTTTTTAATTTCCTATTCTAAACACAAACCTGAGGCCATTGTACTTCTCCCTCTCCTAAAACCACTTTGACATTGCATTATATATCCTTTATTTTCTGTGTAATATGCTAATGGTTCAGTTATCATTTTCTCCATTATTTTGCAGATGTTGGAAATTAAAGCACTTGATCTATGATTTCCTGATTTTCTATCATTATATCATTTTCCTCTGGTTTGTGTATTAGTACTGCCACTGCTTCCTTTGCAGCTTTGTGGCATTTTCCCACCCTCCCAAACTCTATTATATAGCTCTAATAAAATGTCTTTAGATGACTCACTAAGGTGAATTATCATTACTTAACAAATCTGATCTTCTCCTGGTGCTGACAACTTGGATTTCCTAAGTGACATGTTCATTTTAAAAGATCATTTGTATCTTCTGCTTCTTGGAATAACTTCCTATTTTCAGTTATTGTAATTTCACTTATTCTGTTCCCTTCGTGACTAATATAAATTTTAACAAAAGCTTCTGCCTTCTGCTCATCTTCCACTGCTGTTGATTCTCCATCATTTACGAGTGAATATGTGTACTTTCTTTCATCCCATTCGTTCCTCTTGTCAGTTTCATTCCATGTCACAGGATGTAATGCCACCATTCAGGGACCGCAGACAGCATGCTTTCTGTATGTTTCCCTGAATTACTACCTGTCTACTACTACTACAGATAACTATAACTTTTAAATTAAGAATTGGAGGCTTTTTTAATTTTGAGTCATTGAGCTAAAGTCAGAAATTGAGTGTTTCCCTCTCAGATTTTAGTTAGTTGGACCACCCAACTACATTAGCAACCAGCTAAATATATTTGGCAATCCTTATCTTTTTTATTTATTTAAATCTGTATGACAGAAGGATAGTCTTATTTTGAAGGTTTAGTCACTGTTTACCAGCTAGACCTTGCTCTTCCTGCCTCATGATTCTCTACCTGCATGTTGGCCAGGTTGCTGTAGTGGTTGTTGTCCTCAGAAGTCCAGCTTTGTCTCCAGTGATTCTCTCATCCAACAGTTGGATAGACTGAGATCGCCTGGAGGGCCAGTCCAACTAGAACCTGCAGCAGGTGGAGAGCTGGTTAGTGTGCAGGTGTGTCAAGAAAAGCCAGCAATCATTCAGATGATGGAGCTGCCTCCTCCCCCTATGACCAGGTGTGTGGAGGAGGCAGTACACATAATGGCCAGGTGCGCCCACACACGTCTCTAGCAGGATCTTTGAAGTGGAAAACCTGAACTTTCAGATTCTGTGAGAATAGTCAGTCTTTGTAGCTCTGGGCATCACTGGCTCCTTGCATGGCTCCCTGCTGTGGGAGCCAGTCGGCTCAGACTGATTGATACTTAAAGTGAGTTTAAGGTGAGGTCCATGGCAGGTAGGTGTGGTGGTGTTTTTCACTGATGCTCGTACGGGACAATCCCACCATGATGTCTTGAAGAGGCTGGAAGCACAAAGTTTAACCCTTTGTTGGTCAGCATAACATAAACTAACTTTTCTGCGGTGCTTATCACAATAAAACTAGATGTGAGAAAACTGAAGATGCATCCAGTTTTGCTTTCTTCTATGAATATCCAGGATGCGTCAGCCTTCCTGTAATAACTTGTCATAGTTGGTGTCAAAAGTGGGAGTGACTGACTTTTACAGCTCTAGGTTAACCTTGGTTATCCTGTTCCTGGATAGGTTTACATTCAAGAATCATGAGAAAAAAGGTACAGTCCCATTCCAGGAGCATTTTGTGCAGCACAACAACATGTGGCCAGAATGTGGCCATACCATGAGTGGGATAAGCAGCCCTATAGGTTATTATAGCTCCTTACAAGTATACAGTAGGCCCTTGAAATATCCCCCATGATCCAATGTGATAGGTCTTGTGAGAGGTACTGTAGACCATAACACAAGCAATTGCTCTGATTTCCTGAATCCACTCAGTGATTCTGTCAACAACTGTCAGTGCATGATTATATATGAGCTCAGCAGTGTTGACACAAGGTGGAGACACAAGCCCCGCTCATCATGGAGGGTTGCTTCAGGAAGGGCATCCAGTGTAAAACCTCTGCCAAATTACCAATGCGGATTAATCCACTGTGGCAACCCCTTGGTGGAGAATACAAGGAAGCAGCCGAAAGGTACACAGTGTTTATAGGACAGTCTTCAGCGTTACCTGGAGCTCAAAAGTTGGCCATTAAGGCAATCAAGAACCACTGACTCAATCCTGCAGGGTGTTCAGGCTCCTCTACATCAGCATCAAAATCAGAAACAGCGAGAAACAGAAATGGATTAATGGTGCCATCCTTTCCTGAACACGCAAACAAGAGGATGCCGACCTGCTATTTTTTCTCCAAAGCCTTTGTGAAATGCTTTAACAGTGGAGAAAGCCAAACTTTTATCCAGTAGCTCCTCTCAGGATAAAAGTTACACCACTATTACCTTTATGCACCAGCCCACAGAGCATTTGCATTTATATGTATATCATCTAGAGGAGGCCCTGTCAGTCTGAAGAGCTACAATGACGCTCCACTGAAACCTGCAAGCAGTTAGATTTCATCTTTCAAGCGCCAGGCCAATAGAGCCATCTGGTCTGAACGACTGTCTCTGGGTGACTGTGACAGGAGATCAGCACACTCGATAGCAAATATGGGACTGATGCTTTGGAAAGCTGCAGACACACCAGCACCTCTTCTGTATCTGCATAGTAAATCCTGGTGGGTCAAATGAGCCTTTATAGTCCACTCCTGCCATCTGTGAATCAGTAAAAGGAGTCAAATGCCAGTAATGCAGGGGATTATCCCTTACAAAAATTATTTCCAGCAGATGTTTTTAATTCCAAACAACCAAATCATGTGCTCCTTCTTTATATATTTACTCTGTTTTCTCATTTCCTGGACCCTAGTTGAGTTTACATTATAAAGCTAAGATATGTTTCCTGCTATTTATTTCAGTATATTACATCTGAGTTCTGGGTACTATTTACAAAGTCTGAGTTTGTTTCCTTGAGTTTGGTTTATTGCCTTCCTCATATCTCCCTGCATGTTGTCTGTTTGTAGTTTGTTGAGCATTTCCTGTTTTAGCTTTTAAGTCAGGTCATATTTAGTTTCTGAGCCTCAGTTTCATCCCTGCCTGTGTTTAGTTTGTCTCTGTGTGTTATCCTCTTGTGGTCTCAGTCTTCTATGAAGTTCAGTCTTGTTTTTCCCTAGTTATGTTTCTCACTTCCAGTTTTATTTTGGTGGTGTTCTGTCTCCTGTCTTGTGTTTAGTTTTACTTTCTCCTCTGTCTCATGAGCCCTGATTGTCTTACTCTCTGTCTGTTAATGACCTGTCTCTCATCAGCTCTTTTCAGTGTGTGCTCCAGCTCCCCGTGTCACATGCCTGGCTTGTATTTTATGGGCTTTGTTTACTGAAAGAAGTTTACAGCTTAATAAAGCTCACTTTAAGTTTCTTCACCTTGCTTCCTGGGTCCTCAAACTTCACACACTGAGAACTGTGACAGTTGTCAAAAGCAGACGGTTGAAAAGAAATGCATGATTTTGTTGGGCCCATGGATGCTTAAAGGGGCTCATGAGCCAAATATCTCCAGCTGTAAAGTCAGAACAATCTTAAAATGCTTACTGAGCTCCAACGAGCCCAGAGCAGTGATGTTTCTGTGGGACTATTACGCATGGCTGCAGCTGTTTGTTGCATGCACAATTTACAAACAATACACCTGATAATATTCATTGCATTCTTAAATAACAATGCAGTTTGTATATGATAAATTATACATATTGATATACATCACTAAGTGGAGTGTCCCTGAAGTGCAGTGATTTGCACATTTGCCTTACAAACGAAAGGTCCCTGGTTCAATTCCAGGTGGGGACAGCCCCTCCCACCATGGAGGGTTGCATCAGGAAGGACATCCAGCGTAAAAAACCGCTGCCGACTTTTCAAATGGGATTAATCTGCTGTGGCGAACCCTTGGGGAGAATAAAAGGGAGCAGCTGAAGGTAAGATACACATCACTAAGTAATTTAATAGGTTTCATGGTGTTCACACAACCCTACCATCTGAATGTGGCAGCAGAAATGGAGACTCATCAGACCAGCTGCTGTCAAAAAGGCAGTTTCACCTGGAGAACTACGGCTTGCTGGGTATTTTCTTATTTTCAGACATTCTCTATAGGTCATAGAGATGGTTGTGCAGGAAAATTCCAGCATATCAGCAGTTTCTGAAATCCTCAGACCTTCCCCTGCCACCATCAACCGTCACCTTTAAATCACCTTTCTTCCCCATTCTCATGCTTGGTTTGAACATCAGGAAGTTGTCGTGACCATGTATAAATGCCATATGGCTGACTGATTAGATATTTGTGTTAATGAGCAGTCGCACAGGTGTGCCTAATAAAGTGCCCATATGTGTGTCTGGCTGTAGATAGAACAAAATATATATATATATATATATATGTATATATATATATACACATATATAATGGTGATACGTAATGTGAGCCGTTATACTGGCTGTTTTGTTTTATGGTAAATACTTTTTCTCCATACTGAGCATGAGTTTCTCTGAAGAGAAAAACCTGGTCTGAAGCATGTTTTAGGTACACACATTCTTTTTATAAAAATAAATAAATATCAGTTTATGTGTGGAATAAGCCATACATGTGGTTTTTGTGTGTCCTTGGCGTTTAAACACCTGTTTCTCTGTGCACAGATCAGATGAAATGGAATCATTTTAAAAAAGGGTCATCTGTAGTTCATAGAAATGGATGAAGGCATGCTTTTGTGATTTGTTTATTTGTTGAAGTGAGAGTTTTCTGTGGTAAGGTTACGAGCATACTGAAATTAAATGCCTCCATTACTGTTGAATGAATGCGTCCATTATGGCTAAGCGTTTTTATGGCCATTAATGGGACTGGAACAACAAGTATTCATGGAATGTTGTTCAGAAAAAAGCCTCTCTTTATCATGTTCCCCAGTTAATTGACTAAACACTTAACGTTTAGGTTAATCAATCCAGGACTTAATCCAGAACAATGGGCATACACTTTAACATGTCAGAAATATTAAACTATACATCTTTGATCCACTGTGCAACACGCAACATACAGTACTGTGCAAAAATCTTGAGCAAGGCTACAGGGCCAATCAATGACAGATGGTGTTACACTGTGTGTTTTTCTACGGGCAGTGCGTTTGAAATTATTGTCATGCTCAAAAATGAAGCTGCTGCCAATCAGACTCTCTCCAGAAGATCATAATTCCATCAGTTTGGACAAGATCTCCAACAGCACTGGCTGAAATGCAGCCCCAAACCATAACAGAGCCTCCACCGTGTTTTACAGATGGCTGCAGACACTCACTGTTGGGCCTCCCTCCTGACCTCCTCTGTACTGATGACCATTTGAACCAAAAGTTTGAATCTTGGATCCATCCCCTCATTAGACCTGTTGCCACTGATGTTCAGTCCAGCGCTTGTGTAATCTGACATACCTCAGCCTTTTCTGCCTGTTTCTCTTCCTTGAGAATGGCTTCTTGGCAGCCACCCAAACAGAATCTGCAGGTTTTCTCATAGTTTTCTGTGGTGATCGAGGAGGGAAATCTACAGATTTCTGCAGGTCTGTAATGAGCTGCTCTAATTCTTACCTTTCACCGTTACATGTTATTGGTTCTGTTTCTGTGTATGCATGAACATCACTCAGAACTGCATGTTAAAATTGTGTGTACAAAATCAACAAGAGGGTGTGCACAGAACTGATTTGTAATTTTTAAAAATTTGTGAAAATGGTCGGGTGCAAGGACTGAACTGAAACTGAGTTTAAAAAAATTGTCAATGTCCAAAGAAACACTTTGAAAGATCTTCTGAAAGCCTGGAGAACTATTAATCAGTCCATTAATACAAAATTAAAGAAAGTCTGGCTCCTCAGAAGCAAAATATAAAGGAATGAGGGTGGCTTGAGACTTTTTTACAGTACTGGAAGAGTTAAAAGACAGTTCCTCCCTCAGTAACCAACCAGTTGTCTCGAGCAGCGGTGCTGCCTAATTCCTAAGTGAAAACTGACCAAAGAGATGTGCAAAACCCAAATCCCTAAAATACACACAATCAAAAGAAAGAAGATTCCAGACATTCACACCTTGCATTTTACTGACATGCACAATAAGTGAGTTATTCTCTTTAATAAAAAAACTAAGAGGCACAAAGCCTAACAAAACTATGATCACTTCACCAGAAAACAGAGTGAGCTTAATACAGTTTGAAGCCCAATTATATGAGCAAAATGCTGCAGAGCAGACATGTCAACAGTCAAGCCCACAGATCCAGCCAACCAGCAAAAGATCTGCAGAACGGCACTCACAGATCCTCAGAAGCAAGAGGTCACACTCACTTAGGAAACAATGAACAGCAAAGAAAACCAGTTTCATGGGGCTGTAGCACAAGCCCATGTCTTATATTTTAAGTCAGACCATTTGTCTGTATAACAAGACATTTTTATGTTGTGCAAATAATATGATAAAACTTTGATAAAAAAAACTGTCTTGGCTCCAAAGAGTTGTGCTTTGATATTGTGGATCTAGTTATAAAAGGCTTGTAGTGACAGGTTTTAATTGAAAAACATAGAATGTTGAAGGGACCTTCACAGTAATGAGTACTTTTAAACTGACAACTGATGAGTTGACTATGCAATTAACAACAAAGGGGCCAATGAACCAGGGAGACAATTTCCTGAATTCAATCTTCAAGGGAATATTATTAACATTGATTTTTATTGTCTTTTTAAGCCACAAATGGCTGCTTATCCCCTTCCACTCAATGTCTCCACTCATCCTACAGTCAGTAACTCACGGTTTCCAATTTAATTTTGTTCTGCTAATGACAATCAGCGGGATAGGTCGAGGGACACAATTTCTGGTCTGGGTCAAAATCATGGGAGAAACTACCCTTACGCCAATACTTTAAGCAATCGCTTCCACAGTCAGCTGGTCAGAAGGAGCTAGTCGAATTGGAACAGTTTAAAAGTATCTCTTAAGATCTTTAAAAGTCTGTTTTTCCTAAGTGATCCGACAACTGAAAGAAAGGCAGCGGTCAACTAAGTGAGGGGTGCTGTCACTAGCTGGACAATGAGAAAGTACACAAGGTCAAGAATGCAGGTTCTGAGGACCTGTGTTAGCCAGCTGTCTGTGATCCTAAGAGACATTTACAACCCAAGTCTGAAGCACAGGAATAGAACTGTCATTTCTCAGCAGACATAAGGACTCACTGAGCAAACAGAGACCAGAACTGACATTCAGTTTAGTTACAAAGAATTAATAATTTACAAAGTTCTTAGTGAAACCAGCCAAGGTGGGGCCACAAGCTAATGTACTAGTGTAGTACTGTGTGCTAGTAGAAAATATGCTACTGCTGGCTGAAGACAAAGGAGGAGGACAGGGGGGAATTAGTGCAGAAAGAGGTAGGAGACTGCAAAACGGGGTCAGGGGAGATTGTAGCCAGGCAGCATTGCGTGGTGGTCTGTAAGATGACTTTGGAAAGCAAGAAGAGGAGGCAAGTGAAAGCAGGGCCAAGGATTAAAAAAGGATGATGTGCAGCTAAGGTGGTGAGGGAAACAGCCAAAAGGTATTTGGTGTTTCATCTGAACAGAGGAAAGAAGACAAGAAGACTTGGTGGTGGAATGAGGAAGTTCAGGAAAGTATTCAAAAGAAGAAGCTGCCAAAGAAAAGTGGGATAGTCAGGGAGATAAAGAAAGTAGACAGGAGTATTGGGAGTCTAGGCACCCAGCAAAGAGAGAAGTGGCAAAGGTATAGGAAAAGGCTTATAGTGAGTTATATGAGAGGCTGGACACCAAGGAAGGAGAGAAGGACTTGCATTGATTGGCAAAACAGAAAGGCCGAGCTGGAAAGGATGTGCAGCAGGTTAGAGTGATTAAGTAAAGACGTGTAAATGTATTAAAGAGTGAAGAGAGTGTGTCAAAATGGAAGGAGTACTTTGAGGAGGTGAAGAATGAGGAAAGACACAGGAGGATAGATGGAGCAAAGATAGTGAATTAGGAAGTGGAGCGTATTAGTAAAGAAGAAGTTGCTTGATTATTATAATTCATTGCTATCTGGCTGTTCTAAAAGCTCCCATTCTAGGGAGCTTTTAGAAAAGTTGATCCAAAATGCTGCAGTGAGAGTACTGACAGGGACTAGAAAGAGAGATCATATATCCTCTATATTGACTCCTCTTCACTGGCTCCCTATTAAATCCAAAAATGAATTTAAAATCCTTCTACTCACTTACAAAGTCTTAAGCAATCAGGCCCCATCCTATCTTAAAGACATCATTCTACCATATTTTCCCAGCAGAGCACTTCTCTCTCAGAGTACAGACCTACTTGTGGTTCCTAAATTTTTAGATGTATTCAGGAGACAGACACCCTCTCTACTGTTAAGATCAGGCTTCAAACTTTCCGTTCTGGTAAAGCTTATAGTTAGGTCTTAGTTATGCTGCAATAGGTTTATGCTGCTGGGGGGCTTCTTATGATGTGCTGGGCATTTCTTCTCCACCCACCTCTTTTCACTCCCCATCATTTATTTGCTACTGCTGCATGACATTAAATGTTGTCTTCTCTCTCCCATAGCCTGTGTGTCTCTTTGCTCTCTTTTCTCTCATCTCTCCCCTCACACCCAACCGGTTGAGGCAGATGGCTCTCCCTGTTAAATGGGAGTTCTTCCTTCCCACAGTCGCCAAGTGCTGCTCATAGGGGATGATCTGATTGTTGGGGTTTGCTCTCTAATATTGTAGGGTCTATAACTTACATTCTGAAGTACGTTGATGTGACTTTTGTTGTGAATTGGTGCTATATAAATAAAATTTCATTGAATTTCACAGTAAATTAAAACTGAAAGCAAACATTTGGATTCAATGAAAGGTGCATAAACTAAACTTAAATAACAAAATTACGTTTAACTGGTATCTGTGTAACAAAATTATGATGGGCTAATTGTACTTAATAGATTTAAAAAGAAACCTATGGCATGACTAAAATACATTTATTTAAATTCCTTTGAGTATAGTTAAGTTTGGTGCTTATTTGGACATTACTATTCAGCTAGTGGGGCTATTGCACCAAATGCTTTGTATTTGGAGATCTCCTGACACTTTAGGTTAGAAAAGCGCTGTCCATTCCCATCTCAGGGAGCTGACAGAAAACACAGGCCCACATTTCAGTCAGGGTCCATTTAGATCAAAGAAAAGCATTGAAAAGAAAAGAAGAAAAAAGCAGAAAAAAGAGGCACCGATCCCAAACCAAGAAGAGCAATGAGGTTTGGAGTCAAAGCAGAGAAACATGGAGGGAGTGTATCAGGGTTGTCTGCCATTTCAGGTATTTTCAGAAGTCCTCCTTTCCTGAGAAAATCCTTTCTGAGGTTAGTCCACACCTGGAGCGCATCCCACAGTCATTAAATGTGTTTAAAAAACTGAATTAGTCAGCATTTTGACCAAGATCAAGAAGCAGGATTTTTCACTTAAGTTGTATTTGTGTAATTTCTAAATAAACCTAAACTGTTGGGAAATGTATATAATATCTGATCCCTCCAAAACAAAACAAATTCAAAAGACAAGAAAGATTATGCTTCACAATTTCCACATCCAGACCAAATTTTGTGTCACTTGTGCTGTCGTCTGTACAGCAGCATGAATTTAATAAAATAAGACAGAATACAGCAGGCAGACTCAAAGCAGAATTTTGGTGTGAGCGTGCCTGCTATACTTCAAAGCACACTTTTACCTGCAGTGTCAGTAGGAGCGTAAACGGTTCAGACAGACTTCCTGAGGCCAGACTTACTTTATAGTTGACAGCTATTGGATGAGGGGGCCATGACGATGCTTGCTTTCCTCCTTCATCTGTTTTTCTTTCATGCAGGTGTTAGACGGCCCTACGGCAACGTGCAAAGACACACACACACAGACATACTCTACTTGTGCAAGAGTTTGTGTGTGTGGATCTAAATGGGAACACTAAATTGTCTGTCAGACATGCATATTGTTTTACCTCGGGCCAAAGGTGGGATGTACAACACCTGTCTCTGAAGACACAATCAGAAACATCTCTCCTGACACATCCTTACCCGTTCAGCAACCCTAAAACTCAGACATAAATCTAAAGGGAACACTGCGTTCTGAAATAATTCTGCACTCATTTTGTTTGGCTCAGAGAATTTTTCTTTTAACTGAAATGTTATCGGCAGGTATGAAAACATTTTAAAAGCACTATTAGGAGACAAAACACTTAAAGCCATTAATTTGTACCAAACGCACACCAGCTTTTAAGGAGATGTCAATGTGCTTTTTATTTAATGTATTGAAATTTAATTCAATAAAATAATAAGGCTACTGAACACAAAAATTACAAAACTTAAAAGGTCAAAAAATGTACTCAAATGTACCAAATGTAAATACCGTGTGAGTGACTGGCAAAGATTTGTGGCTCATCAAGTTCATGTTTGCATTTGTTTTGCATATATTTTCCAATAAATTCCCTTGCTTCATCTCTGTAGTACAGAGATGCTGAAATCTGCTTACACAGTGCCAAACAGGAGCACGAACCTGAAAATCTTTAAAAACTGCTATTCCTCAACATGCAAATACTGTATGTGGATAATGGACACTGTCAATGCAAATAAAAGGTTAGGGTCTTTGAATCAATGCAGCAATCATTTAAAAATGTTCTTGTTTAGTTTTCTCTGGTTAACTTTTTACTTGACCCAGCCATCTTAGCTTTTTTACAGACCCCAACTTTCATTTCCTATCTAGAATTATTGAAAGTTATTGCAGAACAACTGTATAATCACAGAGGAATGATTTGTTTGAACAGTTCCAGTCAGGATTCATAGCACAGAAACAGCAGTAGTGAAGGCTACTAATGATCTTCTTATAGCTTCTGACAGTGGACAGTGGACTCGTCTCTGTGCTTGTTTTTCTAGACCTCAGTGCAGCATTTGATACAGTCGACCACAACATCTTACTACAGAGGCTAGAATACTCCGTTGGTACTAAAGGGAAGATTTATCGGACAGATTCAAATTTGTGTATGTAAATGTGGAGTATTCCTCACACACAAAAGTTAGTCATGGAGTCCCACAGGGTTCTGTGCTGGGACCAATACTCTTTACGTTATACATGCTATTAGAAAACACTGCATACATAGACACTGCTATGCAGATGATACCCAGGTATTTTTATACATGATGCCAAATGGCACAAATCAATGAGTTAAACTACAGGCATGTCTTGAAGACATAAAGACCTGGATGGCCTGTAATCTTCTACTTTAAAATTCAGAAAAACTGAGGTTATTGTATTTGGCCCTAAAAACTTTGGAATCACTCTTTCTAACCAGATACTTACTCCAGACAGCATTACTTTGGCCTTCAGTGACACTGTGAGGAATCTTGAAGTCATTTTTGACCAGGATATGTCCTTTAATGCTCACAATAAACAAATATGTAGGACTGCCTTTTATCACCTCTGCAATATCACCAAAATTAGAAACATCCTGTCTCAGAGTGATGCTGAAAAACAAGTTCTTGCATTTATTACTTCTAGGATTGATTATTGTAATTCATTGCTCTTTGGCTGTTCTAAAAGCTCCCTACTCACTTACTAAGTCTTGAACAGTCAGGCCCCATCCTATCTTAAAGACCTCATTCTACCATATTTTCCCAGCAGAGCACTTCTCAGAGTGCAGACCTACTTGTGGTTCCTAAATTTTTAGAAGTATTCAGGAGACAGACACCCTCTCTACATTTAAGATCAGGCTTCAAACTTTCCTTTTTCATAAAGCTTATAGTTGGGTCTTAGTTATGCTGCAATAGGTTTAGGCTGCTGGGGGGCCTCTTATGATGTGCTGGGCATTTCTTCTTTTTAAAAGTAGAATGGGAGGCAGAGCCTTCAGCTATCAGGCCCCTCTCCTGTGGAACCAGCTCCCAGTTTGTATTCAGGAGACAGACACCCTCTCTACATTTAAGATCAGGCTTCAAACTTTCCTTTTTCATAAAGCTTACAGTTAGGGCTTAGTTATGCTTCAGTGGGTTTAGGCTGCTGGGGGGCTTCTTGTGCTGGGCATTTCTTCTCCACCCACCTCTTTTCACTCACCATGCTGTGGGGTACACTAGTTTAGTGGGTATC
>VUQH01084964.1:0-20699 GCA_015106775.1 Etroplus canarensis
TCAAAATCCACATCGACCTTTGAATAGAACAATCTGCTGGTCTACACACACATCAACCCTTGGATTGAACAACAGGGGGAGGCGAGTGACCCACTTTTCCCACAGGACACAAAATGCAATGATGCCTGATAGCTGAAGGCTCAGCCTCCCATTCTACTTTTAAACACTTTAGTAACCACAAGTAGGTCTGCACTCAGAGAGAAGTGCTCTAATGGGGAAAATATGGTCTAACATTTATTCATCTGCTATAACAGGTGAGGTACAACCAACTCTACTGCAGTGCTCATCAGTCCACACTCACAAAAATGAAACGTCCACTTTAATTAAATCTTTTGTTAACAGGTTACGTTAGTTAAAGCAAAAAGGTTAAGGTCATCTAAATTAATACACTTGCACTACAATAAAATGCTTGTATACTGATCAAATGAAACAAAATTACTTATGATCAACAAGAGATCTTTAAGCCTGCCAAAGTTAAGTCATTTATGTCATATGGACTTAATATATTTACAGGTTACATGCTGTACATTTGTTTAAATACATTTGACTTGTAGTAGTAAAATAAATTTAAGTTCAGTTTATTAAAACATATTCTTATCCAACTAATGTTTTGCTAATTAGTTCTACATAATTCTATTAAGTTAAAAGGTTCCACAATATTTTGCTCATTTTCCTTTATTGCCAACATAACATGTGGATAAGATGACACTTAAGTTATGCACATGTGCTGCAAGGCTGCCTGTGGAGTGCATTTTCTTTGAGTGTCTGAAACAGACAGCAAAGTCACTGTTCACAATGATTGATTAGCATCAGTCATGTAACAAGACGACAAATCGCTTTAACATGACAAACTGAACTGTCCACCTTAAGAGCCACAATCCCAAACATCACCCCATAACAACACATCTGTGAAGAATATGAGAAACAAGTTCCAGTGGGAAAATAAGAAACTCTAATCAGGTTAGATTCATCAAACAAACAGACAGCACAGTGATATCAGCAATCAGTCAGAATCAGAAAATACTGGCATATTGGATATCAGCATCCCAAATAAAACATCAACATTACGTTCTAACAATAAAACAGCTGCACTTTTCTCATTTTTACAACGGCACAACAGTCTAGCCATTTACCAACACACACGTCACTCTCAACATTTACTTTAGCACTCTGTGGGGAAACCAGAGTGGTGAACATTTAACATGTAAACAAGTGTTGCAGCGTTCTGTTAAAGTGGTCTTTGGTTTTTAAGTTGTCAGTAATGCAAGATGGTCCCAAAATGCAACCTCCAAACAGCTGTTTTTGCTGCAACTTGGTGTTCAAAAGTCCACAAAACAGACATTCATCCTGCATTCCAACTCCTACTTTTTCTTTACTCTTAGTATGTATTACAACTGCCCTTATACATACTGCTGCATGTAGTACAAATATAAAAGGAACATGCTATTACCTCCTAAGAATATGCCTTGAACTTTGAACACACACAATAAAGACATCATTAACAATTAAAGCTTTGAAGATGTACAGCTTTTGTTTGACCCTCTACTTTTACCAGTAAATGCATTTTTAAGAGGACTTAAATATAAAATGAATTTTACTGCCACACTGAGCACAATAAAGTAACCAGCTGAACTAACCACCTTCACAGTAAAGGGATTCTCATCCCCAAAAGATCAACAGAACACTTGCTGAAGTACTGTATTTCCTCAAAAGTTGATTTTGTTCATCTGGACGTAAAGTTTTCCATGGGAGAAACGTTTCATCACTCATCCGAGTGACTTCTTCAGTCTCGACTGACTGCAAATTCTCATGACCATCGATCAAACAACCAGCGATCAAGGCGCCACTGATCAAAGGCCACCGATCAAAGGCCATGAGTACCATTCACAGAGAGCTGGGTAATGGCTGCAATCACAGCAAAAAGCAATAACATTTTATTAGTTGCCTGAATGGGATAAAGTAGCAATACAGTGATGCTTAAAAGGTCTGAGAAATCTTTGCCTGCAGGAATAACCTTACATACATAAATGCCAATGGCATGAAGAATAACACTGTGAGTTAAATTGGTATGCTTTTTTTTCTTTTTTCCCCAAAGTTGCAATTTTAACTAAATTTTCTCAGTCATCACTGGCAAAATCTGGTTGTTCTTGACAAATGGTAAAGCCAGTAAAACCCAATCACCGTACTTTTTGTTCTACTGGATCTGTTTTATTGTGACTGTTAGTTCCAGTAAATCTTTCAAAGCAGTAATATAATAAGCTTGTTCCTACTGATACAAACCAACCCAATTACTTTAGACCTGAATAAATCTCCCTCTTAAACCAAACTTATCCTTGGCTTATGAGATTAAATGCATAGCAAAAACCAAATACACTAATCAAATGGTAAGGCTATGAGGTTTAAATCCAAGATTACATAATTACATTGATGAGAAACATACTATTATCCCTCCATAGCCTTCATGATGCTTTGTGGTTATGATGTAGAAGACCTCAAAGAAGTAGGAAACATGCCAGTACCCCCATCCATTCATTTTTGAACAAAAGTTCAGCAGCTGTGATTCTGTAAGGCTACTCAGGTAACTTTTACAAAGAGATACAGCACTACAGGGGCCTAAATAAAAGACTGGTTACTGTTTGGCAGCTACATTGACAAAAGTTTTTTGTGTTACTAAGATTGTGAAAGTGTACAGGAACCATGTTGTGCATACAATAACATGCCTAAGCACCCACATTGACAATAGGCTGAATATAGAGGCTGAATACAAGAAGGGGCTGAACAGACCCTATTTCCTTAGGATGCTGATATCCTTCAGCATGTGCAGCAAAATGCTGGTTTGTTGTGGTGAGTGAAGTGTACTTTGCTGTGGTCTGCTGGAGGAGCAGCATCGAAGCTGGAGACACCAACAGACTGAATAACCTGATCATGAAGGCTGGCTCTGTGACTGGTTTGCAAACTGGCCAGTTTTGAAGCTGTGGTGGAGAGAAGGCCACTGGTAAAGCTGTTATCCATCATGGATAATCTTGACCAATCTCTGCACCACTTCCTGAACAAGCAGCGGAGCACTTTCTCTAACAGACTGATTCAGCTCCACTGCTACAAGGAAAGATGCAAGCTATCTTTCATACCACAAGAAATAACTCTTTTTTAAAAACCCTGTTTGCTTTGGTGATTTAAAAACTCTTTCCCCTCACCTCCCCCAACTAGTCAAGGCAGATGGCTACTCCTCCCTGAGCCAGATTCTGCTGTACATCTCTTCCTGTTAAAAGGGAAATCTTCCTTCCCACCATCACCAAATGCTTGCTCATAGGTGATTGTCAGACTGCTGGGGGTTTCTCTATGATATTGTAGGACATTTGCTTTACAATATAAAGCTCCTGGAGTCAACTTTTATTATGAATTGGCATTACATGAATAAAACTGAATTGAAAACAATTTCCCAAATATGGGATAAATGGAGCATTTCTTCTTCTTCCTATTGATACCATTGCTGCATTTGGATACATTTATGGGCTAGACTATGTGGTACTTCTCGTGTTTTCTCTCATCATTAACATCAAACTCTTGATTTGTACTGGAGCATCTACATTCTTGTCTTACAGGTGATCATCATGAGCATAGAGAAATGTATTCAAATTCAAAGATCTGTAATAATCTAATTGCAGGGTGTTATGCTGTCTAGAACCAACATGTAGTGTCCAATTGTTCAGTTCACTTGTCTTAGTATTCTTTTCTGTTTAATACATTATGCTGGACTAAGGTGCAGCACATACTATGATTTAACGAATTAGTAAATAGCTGGTCTTCTTACACTATTAGAAAACCCTTCTTACCTAGCCATGAAGCAAACAACCATTCTCTGTAGATTCAGAACAAAAAGCTGTGGTAGATTCTGGGGAATTTAGGACATCTTCCTCAGGATCTGGGTCTCATACAGTCGTTTTTCTGGCTACAAGGTGAATAAACCACCTTCCAGTGCCATGAACAGAAAGCATAATACAGTAGGCATAAAGCTACCATGTTGAGTGTTTATTTTTGTGCCTACAGCTTAAGAAATCTGTAACAAGCAACAAATTTCACTAACACGATTGTTATCCTTATAGGCCTAAACATCAAAGCTATGCTGGGCTTTTATGATTATTCAGTCTCTTCATAGGCTTGTGGCTGTAAACTCGGGGTTAGTGCCTGAAGTATATTAGTTTTCATCTCAAACCTGCAGTCAGTAAAATGTATGAAAACATGAAGACACCGGATTCACTAATGTGTCAGACATCAGTGTAAAATGAAGGTGATAAAGAACATTACCTGGTACCATATGTAACCTGTGTCAGCGGTCTGATCCTTAGTATTATCTTCAGTGCTCCCACGGATCCAAAGTAATCCTTGTGATCATCGCATTGCTGTTTTGATGTCCTCGCTGTGAAGGCTGCTCGCCACTGGCAGGTAATTCATCAATGACATGAACTATACATGGTACCCCATTCATTTGCTCTTTTACCACAAGAACCACACTGAAGATCTGAAACTTTTTACTGTAATTGGCGCTATTCTTAGCGTCTCGCCTTTAAAGACTTGATTGGATTAGCCCCGCGGTTTGACAGCGACAGGTCAGAACCACCAATAGCCGGTGGCGTGAGACCAGCTACACCGATTTAACTAATCCGTCTGACGCCCAAAGGTGCGGTGGATCCCCGGGGTCGGTGCGCTACAGAGAAGCCCGGGTAAGACGGACGATCACGGCCACGCCGGTGGATAGTAGCCTGCTGCTGTGGGGCTGCTCCTCAACAATGATCATCACACTGCGGGCTCTCTTCGAACAAGGGGTGAGAAACCGTAGTAGCCTTGCCTTGCTGCGGGAGTCTGTGCTGGGACGTTTATCCATCGCTGTCCTGGTCTTTTGCGCGCAGCATGTCTCTGCAGGCCCTGTGTCTGCGCAGGGACAGAGATGAATAACAACCATCCAGGGTTATGAGGTGGGTGCTGGGAAAATTTAAACTACTCAGCGCTAAGTTAACATAATGTTATCGCATGTCCTTACTCAGTCACATGCCTCCGCAGGCTCCGTATAGCGTACGCCGGCGTGGCGTGAAGGAACTGATGGATGGACTCTAGATGGTACCCTTTTCCATACTATGCTGTGGATTTCTGCAGAGCCTTTGAATGTCATCCTCTGCTAATTACCCCACAGTATAATGCAGTGGAGATCAGATCTACGGGCTACTGCCACACCACTGTTTACCCCGGTAAAAGATCAGCCTAACTTTGAAATAAGAAGTGTTAATGTTATTAAAATCCAAGTGTATTCTTGCTCACATCTACGCTGTACTTACAGTTTAAGGCAAAATTGCCATTTCTGTTCACCAACATCATTAATGGGAGAACATTAAATGATGACAATAGTGTGATCTTTTGCTCGCATTAAAAATATTTAAAATTCAAGGAAAAGCATTAAATCTTAAACTGTCCAAAGTATTAACTATAAATGATCCAATGACCTAACAGAGGTGACAAAAGAGGGGGAAATGGCCAGTGAAAAAAAAATCCATTTGGCTGGAGTCTGTCCCTCTCTTTAAGCTCTCCATGTGAACATACTTCTGTGAAGGATTTTGCAACAAGGGCAGTTTTTAGGAAGCGACTGGGGGTCAGTTTCCAAAGCATTTTGTTTTAGTTAGAAGGAAAAAATGTGAACACCATGCTGTCTGACCTGAGTGCTCAGTGATCCATAAATCACTCAGCCTGGTAAGCCCTCTCTCATTCTCTTTAAGGTTGTGCGAATAAACTGTAGGAGATATGGGGCTGACTATATGGGCAGCTTCAGTATAAACTGGAAGATGGAAATCGCACTTGTTCACTGCTGAGAGTTGTTGAGTAGAAATATGTCCACTGTCTTTATCAGGGCTCTGAAAGGAAGTGTAGCTGTTTTCAGAAAGGCCAGTCCTCTGCAAGTTCACTGCAGACATGAAGTAATATGCAAAGGGTTTTAAACGGAAATCGGCCAAAACGATGTATTTAAACAGCATAATAATAACAGGATGGATAGGCGGAAGGATGGATGGGAGGAGGAGGAGGAGGAGGAGGTGGGTGTGTCTCTGTGCATGAGTGACGTTGTGTTGCTGGGACGCATGCCCTGTGCGCACTGCGCGTCCCGGCCTGTCAGTGGCAGTCAGATGGAAACGTAGGCAATGAATGTGGTGAGGTCATGTATTTTTAAGCCGCACAACGGAATAAATCATCATTCAGCGGCGGAATAAACAAACCCGCTGCAGCCCCGACGCGCTTCGCCGCCGAGGGATCGATAGTTTGATGATTTGAAGACAGAGGTAAGAGGAGGATTCGCACCTCCGCTCCTCAGACGCGCTTTATTGTTTGGTCGTGGGGGGAGGGTCGTCCACGCCGAGCGGTTGTTGTGTTACATTGTGGCCTCACTTGTTAAAGAAATCTGCTTGTTAGTGTTGTAATGTAGCAGCCCGCGTAGTTTCCCCGTGCGGATTAAGGCAGAAGCTACGAATCAGGGCCAGCCTGTCATATCGCGATGCGGGTGTCATTATCTCTGCCGTCCGCAGGACTAGACGTGGGGGTCGTGTGTCCAAGGTTAACACGCTGACATGGGGAGGAGATGAATAACGGCGGTCCTTCTCTCAGTCCCTGCTGATCGCCTGCGCCAACATCTCCGTGTGCTCTCTCTCTCTCTCTCTCTCTCTCTCTCTGCAGGCTCTGTGCGTGTGTGCGTTGGATAACGGGTTGTCAAACTTTGGGTGAAATTACTAAAAGGGCAGAAAATACCCATAATGGGCCCAGTAATATACATGCATGTGTTGTCACATCTTTTGTATCTGCTGATGAGTTATGCATGTATACTGGGATGGAAACAAGTTGCAATGTTGGCATGATGGCTGTTTCCCAGGCAGGTGTATTTTGTGGGAATCTGTTACTCCACTGAGTTAAGTATGTGCTTTGGAGGCTTTTTCTTAAATAATTAGGCTGAAGCAGCTTGTTTAAAAAAAAGGAAAGGTTAAGTTGTTAGAAGACACTGGACTTCATGCATGACCCTGCTGTATTTCTGCTTTTGCAGAAAACATAGAGCTGCTAGATGTATCCCAGCTCTTTCAGCCTTCACTTCCATCCACAAAGACCTGACCTCTTGAGTGCTGCATGAGACTACTAATGTGGCTGCTGCAATCCTTGTAAATAGTGCAGCTGACACATAACTGCAATCTAGTAGTGGGCAATTGATTTTAGAGGAATTTGTCGCTGGCGCCTGCGGTTCTGGGCATCAATACCAGTTATCTCACATTAGGGGCATTGATATTAATACAGTGTGTAACTAGGTGTGAATATAGGTCATTAAGTGACTTAACTATCAGCCCGTGATTACTTAGTTGCAATCATCTGACCCTAATTATACTCATAGATGGCCATGGTCTGTTTTATGTGCAACTAATAACTATTCATATCACAGATATCGCTACACACCAACAGCAATGGCATTTAAACCGTCATAACTTGGATAAGCACAATTATCTTCCGGTCTGGAATATAAAAAGAAGCAGTAGGTCTATTTTCATGTTGTGAGGGAGGTGGATGTTATGGACGTCTTTGTGACGTTGGAGGAACAGAAGGAGAGCTGACTCACTTCATTCTGGCAATTATATTCCTCATATGGACTGCATGTCGGAAGAGTTGAAGAATGGGGAGGGTGATTATGTTGCTTATGTAAGAATTGAAGAAAATGAAAGGAAGCTGTTAAGTTTTTCTCCTTCTGTAGATTTTAGACATTTCAGTTTAATGCAAAATGAACATCATGCGCACAAATTGGCATCTGTGAGTTGTGTATTATCTGGGCTCCCCGTCTCTTGGTGGAACCTGACCCAGTTAACATGTGCCTGTGGAGGACCTGCTTGTCGAACTGAGCTGGATTCCTGGGCTGGGGTCCAAACTTGCAGGAATTATCACCGTGCTTGATTTTCCATGTGATAGAGTCAGTCTGCGAGTTATGTTTCTTATGATAGAGTAGAACTCCCTGTGGTCTGCTGTTCTGCCACCACGGCTGATGATATCACATCTTCCATCTTGATGTGTTTGCTGAGTTGCTGAGATGAGGAATTGTAATGCTCGCCTCAAGTGTGAAATTCAGGACTGTCTTTTCCCCTTTTCTCCTTTCCTCCTAATCTGCTTTCTCTGGAGCAGGGACTTTCAACTGATTAGTCTGCTCAGCAGCAACTGCGATATCTATTGTGTAGTTCTGACGCTGCAAAATATTTAAACGCATCTCCATCTCCACAGAGGACATTTTTGGATGCACAGAAGGCAGTAATAGAAGATTTCACCATGAACAAAAACAAGAAAGAAAAGGAGTTCTATAGCTTAGATGTCGGTGATTCAACATTCACAGTACTGAAGCGATACCAGAATCTAAGACCAATTGGATCAGGAGCGCAGGGTATTGTCTGGTGAGTGGTTCAGCCTCATCTGTAGTCAGTAATATTGGTCCCTGTTTCCAGTAGTCCAACAAAATCAACACATATTTTATTTAATGTCTCCCTCTGTTACTGATGAAGCTAAAATTAAATCCCACATTGGTTGTAAATTGTGAATCTTAAGCTTGATGACAGAAGCTGAGACCTTGAGGTTGCTTTGTCTAGTCTTATACCTATTTATGTTACTTTTGTGATTTATGCACTTTTCAGCTCTGCTTATGACCAAATCCTTGAAAGAAATGTTGCCATCAAGAAGCTGAGTCGGCCGTTTCAAAACCAGACCCATGCCAAGAGAGCGTACAGAGAGCTAGTCCTAATGAAATGTGTCAATCACAAAAATGTAAGTGTGCAAATACTCCAGTTCTTTTCACTTGTGGGAGACATGGTAATAATTTTTCTTTGCTTGAATGTGTATGCAAATCAAGTTGTTATTCAGTTTGAATGCGAATGCCATTTTGATAAATGTAATTTTATACCCACAGATCATTGGCCTGTTAAATGTATTTACACCACAAAAATCATTAGAAGAATTCCAAGATGTGTAAGTAACATTGCTATGCATGTGGCATGTAATGGAAATAAAATGAATTCCCTCTTGCTGAAATGCCTTCCAGCCATAACTGTAAACTGTTTCTGCTCCATCAGATACTTGGTGATGGAGCTGATGGATGCCAACCTGTGCCAGGTCATACAGATGGAGCTGGACCATGAAAGGCTTTCCTATCTGCTTTATCAGATGTTGTGTGGTATCAAACACCTCCATGCTGCCGGCATCATTCACAGGGTGAGCATTAGCTTTCCATGAATACACACACTAATGCCTGGGTGTGTTCTGAACTCTTAAACCTGCTGTGATACTTAACACTGAGGTGTAAGGGCAAATGGTCATCTGGCACGCTTTTAGGTGGTGAACATAGTCTTTTAATATCGTTAATCAGTTAATTACCAAACCCCACTACAAAACAGTTTACTCTATAAATATAGTTATTTATTTTGTTATAACTACAAAGAACAAAAAAGATTCTTCATGAAATGTCTTTGAACAAAACCCTAAATTTATATCGTCTTTTGTGAAGCTGGTGTGAGCTGGTACAGACTTCTCACCTCCTCTGAATATGGAAGGTGAATCATTTTCTTATATAGATCAGTAAGAAGCAGAGGTGAAATGAATGGATGCACTGCGATTAACAAGGGCAAATCATTGCTGCCAGAAATGCAGCCAGGTGTGCATCTTAAATGATATTGTGGCAATGAAAATAAATCTCATCACTGATAATAGACAGATAATAGCTTGTAATGTAAGTAAGTATTGATCACATTATATTTTTTGTTAGAATAAAGGAGTGGTTATAAATTCCACTTTAATCATCTGGAAAGGAGGATTTGTAGGTGGTTATTAGCTGGGGTTTTCTCATGTTTGATGTGCTCGCTTATCATGTCACATGTACAGACAACAAATAATCATTGTTTAAACATTATAGCTGAGCTGGTTGATATGTTTTCATGTTGAAGATGCTTTCTTTCTTTCTTAAATGTCTTTTATTGTCCTTGCTTTTTATTGACAAAAACATCATGTAATAAAACCAGATTTTGTTGTTTGCTCCTCTGTAGGACCTAAAGCCGAGTAATATAGTTGTCAAGTCAGATTGTACATTGAAGATTTTGGATTTCGGCTTGGCTCGGACAGCTGCCACGGGCCTCCTGATGACACCGTATGTGGTTACACGCTACTACAGAGCACCTGAGGTTATCCTGGGCATGGGCTACCAAGCTAATGGTGGGTGATTATCTTTGTACAATAACTGCCATCAGTTAATTTACACTGTCTTTCATCGTTGATTTTCAATTTACAAAAGTGAACTGCAGTTACACCATAGTATGAACAGTTTTCTTTTCAAGTTTTAGTTAGATCTATAACTCATATTTAGGAAACTAGAGATACATTTTTCTGTAAACACACTGTAAGCTGCATGCTTTTTTAAATGAAGGGAAATTGCTCACTAACTTGCCTCTTACATATAACTAACCCGTTGCTGTGCATTCTCCTACTTCCTATTGGCTTTGTTTAGTGGACATATGGTCTGTGGGCTGCATACTTGCGGAAATGGTTCGCCATAAAATCCTCTTTCCAGGAAGGGACTGTATCCTTGTGTCTTTTAAATTTTTCTTCACTGTTATTTTTAACAATCTATGTAAAGTATTCTTGCTGCTTGTTCTGCAGACTATCAGATTTTTCTCTGCTTGGTTCCCCTAAACGTTTTCATCATCGCATCATTAATTATTTGTTAAGCAATGCTTTATCTCACTTGGGCTCACTCACATCCCGCTCTCGCTGCATCATTTTCATTTTAATCATTGCACCACTTCTGTTATGTTGACACTCTTCTCACTTTGCTTTTTGTGCTTTATTTCTTCTCTTCACCATTTTGTTTGCATGACCACCTCACTGTCATCTAAATGTCCACCTCCAGTGGATGTGTGGTCAGTGGGTTGCATTGTGGCCGAGATGATCAGGGGAAGTGTGTTGTTCCCTGGCACTGATCGTATCCTTCCCTGTCATTGACTGATCACTGTGTCATCACTTCATTTAGTGTGAAGAGATCCACTCTGCCATTCCACCTCTGTCATTCCTCTGCTGCATCTGCATATCAAGAGAAATCAAAGAAAAGTTAGAAAATAAATGGTAGTAGCTGCTGAGAGTGTACATGATACTGAAAAGGAGTGAATGGCCATGTCACCATGGATCATGTTGGCTAGGTACGTGGAGTGTGTAGATCATGTGAGTGGAGCTGTTGGCATGTGTGCCTCAAAGAAAGTTAAATGTCATGTTGTTCCTATGGTCTGTTAGAGTGTTTGTGTTGGAATGAATAGTGTATGTGTGTGGTATTTCCCCTTAACATTTACACTTCAGACATCGACCAGTGGAACAAGGTAATTGAGCAGCTAGGAACTCCATCTCAGGATTTTCTAATGAAGCTGAACCAATCAGTAAGAACATATGTAGAAAACAGGCCACGATATGCTGGATATAGCTTTGAGAAACTCTTCCCAGATGTTCTCTTCCCTGCCGACTCTGATCACAACAAATTAAAAGGTAGTGTTTCCCACCATGATCTTAACAAGCAAGATGTTATTCATCAAATGACATCCATAGGCTTGTGATTAAAAGCATGGCATGCTATCTATTTTTTTTGGTCCTTCTTAGCAAGCCAAGCTAGAGATCTCTTATCCAAGATGTTAGTGATTGATGCCTCCAAGCGTATTTCTGTAGATGAGGCCCTGCAGCACCCCTATATTAACGTTTGGTATGATCCAGCTGAAGTGGAAGCGGTAAGTGGATCGCTGATAGGACTGCATGATCCTGAAATGTGTCACATGAGATTTTAATAACATTGCTTTAAGTGGAAACTTGGCATCACGCTTGTACCACCAGTGTGCCATTAAACCATTTCTTTCTTTCTCAGCCCCCACCAAAGATCCCAGACAAACAGCTGGATGAAAGGGAGCACACCGTGGAAGAGTGGAAAGGTTAAATAGTCTACTATGCTTCTTAATGCTACACTTGACATTTAATCAGTTAATTTATTATTTAGCTGCCTCATGAGACCATGCAGAAATTAACGAAAATGCTAAGGTGTTTTGGTCAAAGCTTATTTCAGTAAAATTGAAAATGAAATTTAGTTGGATCTTTACATAGTTTTGTTATTTTAAAACATTGTGAGAAATTATCAGCTGGCCAGTTTGTGATGAGCATTTTATCAGTGGTGACATAATCAGTTGTTATATAGGGGAAGCATTAAAATGAGGCATGTCCAAAGAAATCCAGCAGAACAGTAGTGACTATAGAAATGTTAAGAAACATCCCATGGAAGGTACCAGAGGGTATATAGTGTGACTTTACCACCTTTTAAAACCTCTCAGGTAGTCTTTTCCACTGTCGGCAACCTGATTCTATTGGGCATGAGAGGACTTAAGATTGTGAGTAAATATCACTTTCAGTTGTGCAGCAGGATGAGCTCATCCTAAACCCTGCCAGGTGATAATGACCCCTCAATCATTTTTAGAAGGGTCACACCAGCTCAGCCTGTCCAAATTAGCAACATGTTGCTGTTTGGACTGTATAGTATGCAGAACACGCCAGCTGTACAGAAAAGGAGATCACTTGGATTGATGATTCCTCTCCGCTTCCCCAGCTTGACTCAACATTTTCTTATTTCATTCGCAGAGCTAATTTATAAGGAAGTGAGTGAATGGGAGGAATGGAAAAAGAATGGAGTAATAAGAGGCCAACCACCTCCTTTAGGTGAGTAATCATAATAACTTTGGGAGATAAGAAGATGGAAAAGATTGATCAGTGTTTTGTTTGTCAGAGGCATGTGATGGGTTTTTATCACATAATTGATTCAAGTGTCTTCACAAGGTTTAGTTTCATAAGATTCTGACACCCACACACTATGCATGATTGAGTAATGCACAAATGTTTTGTTTTGTTTTTTAGAACAAATGTGACATTAGATTTAATAAATTGTGTCAAAAAGGTTTTTAAATAACATTTGGCTTTTTTTTTTTAGCAACTTTTCGATGTTTCAGTGTGAAGTACAACCTTGTATTGCATTTAAAACCAGAGGTTTTGGGAACGAAGATGAAATGTTTTGTTAATAAAGTCATTTTTTAAGAGTGCTACCATATAGAAGGTGTTAAACTGAAACATTTCAGGAATAAAGACATAATATTTTTCAGAATAACGTAGTGTCCCCAGTAGCGTAGTGGTTTGTGCATTCGCCTTTGAAACAGAAGGTCCCTGGTTCAGTCCCAGGTGGGGACACAAGCCCCTCTTACAATGGAGGGTTGTGTCAGGAAGGGCATCTGGTGTAAAACCTCTGCCAAATTCCCAATGCAGGTTAATCTGCTGTGGCGACCCCTTGGTGGAGAATACAAGGGAGCAGCTGAAGTGTACATTTCATTTTTCAGAATAAGGTAAACAGATTTGAATATTTTCAGAATAAAATTTTAACATTCTAAGACTCACTTAGGCAAGTACGCAGAAAAAGCCAGGAACACATCACTTATATAGCTTTATTCTAGTCCTATTGACCATTTAAAGGGCTATACAGTGCAAGCCAGAGAGCCTGGGACAATGGGATGACCCACTTAATCTCCTGAGCCAAATTAAATGATGCACATCCAACATACCCAGTCTCTTTATATCATAAAACCTTTTGTGTTTAAGGTAGCCTTTTTTCTTGTAATTATATTACTTGATTGCCATAATTAATTTTTTTTAATGTTAAGCATTGTGTTTATACTAATGCAAAGCAATCCTTGCACAGTTACACTGCCTGTCCAAAAAAAAGTCACTCTAATATGTTGGACCGCCGCTGATGATGGCACACATTCACTGTGGCATAGTTTCACTAAGCTCAGACAATGTCAATATTATTTTCATTTAGAAATCCACCTTCAGCTGCCCCCTTGTATTTTTAACCAAGAGGTCACCACAGCAGATTAATTCACATTGGTAATTTAGCAGAAGTTTTTCACCAGATGCCCTTTCTCACATAACCCTCCGAATTGAACCAGGGACTTTTGCTTACAAAGAAAATGTGTAAAAACCACTATACTGTTTCAGTTTTAAGTTGCGTTAGTTTTTCGCCAAGAGCTTCTATTGAGGATGAGAAAGTCGGACCCCTGTATAAAGTCTTCTGCAGCACAATCCATAGATTCTCAGTGGGGTTAAGGTCTGGACTCAGTGGTGAAAATGATGTCTCATGCTTCCTGAATCACTATTTCACAATTTGAGCCAACAATTCTTGGCATTGACATCTTTGAATATGCCTGTGCCAATACTGGAAGAAAAAGGCATTGATGGAAAGACTTGGTTTATCTGTATATTCCTTGTTTTTTTGGGCACAAAATGTGACTGAACCTGTTTGACCAACTGAAGCAACTCCAAATCATAACCTTGCCCCCATAGACTTGTACAGTCGAGACTAAGCATGATGAGTGCATCTCTTCATCTGCTTCATCACTTCTTACCTTGATGAGCCCATCATTTTGGAACAGGGTAAATCTGAAATTATCAGACCCCATGACATTCTTCCATTGCTTCAGAGTGCAGTCTTTAAGCTCCCTAGCAAATTGAAGCCTTTTTTCCCCATTAGCCTCACTGATAAGTAGTTTTCTTAAGGCTACATAGCTGTTTAGTCTCAGTTCCCTGATTTCTTTACACATTGTGTGTGTGGAAATACCCTTACTTAGCTATTAAACATTAGCCATGAGTTATACTGTTGCTTAATAAATCCCCAAAAACCCGGGATATGATGCACTCATCATCACCTCTCCTGTGAAGCCTTCGTGTCATTGTGATAGAGCAAAAACTATTTGATCCAGGATTTTGAATTTTGGCAAAGTGATAGACCGTCATGAGATGTGGAACTGATTATGGACTGGTGCTTAATGGTAAATGGACTGGTCCTTATATATAGCACTTTTCTACTCTACTGAGTGCCCAAATCGCTTTTTACCACAAGCCTCATTCACCCATTCACACAGTGCTTTGTTCTGTGCTTTTAAGTGCATCTAACTATCATGTACACATTCACACTCAGGTGGATGCATCGGGAGCAATTTGAGGTTCAGTGTTATGCCCAACGACACTGTTGGTAGATGACCCGCTCTACCTTCTGAGCCACAGCCACCCCAAATTTTTTTAGATTAGATTATAAACCACTTTGAGAATACAGATTTTTCCACTAGGTGGCATCTGTAGAAAATTTTACATTTTCATGCAGAGCTCTGTGAATATTTGTCCAATCTGCCTGAAACAAAGGCCAGATTGATTGTGGGATCATATGCATTCATAGTAATACTATGTTCTGTCTGCTGCCACTGCTGAAATCAGTTAAAAAAAATGCAAATTTTTAGCCATATCTCTGTGACTGTCTGAGCTGTACAAAACAAAAATCAAATTGATCATGGGTTCATATACTTTCATGATGGCACCATGTTCGTGTTTTCTGCCATTGCTGTCTGGTGTTGCCAAGGCTAAAATCAGTAAAAAACAAGATCAGCAATATTATTGAATCAACTTCACTGCTGCATTCTTAAATTGATTAATTCAATTCTTAATCATACAGTGTTCATTTAAAAAAAAAAAGACCATGGCATCTAGCCTCACATCATGTCAAGTGGAATCGGGTCAGGTCAGCATTTATTAAGAAAATGGTGCTTTTTGGGGCTATACTTTTAGTGGTAGCACGGTGATCGTGGGATCGTGATTTCACCAAACATTTAAGTAATCTCTGATCATGATCGTTCAGATTTTTTTCTGACCACATTTCTTCTTCAACAATAATGGTTCACCATTATCATTCCAGGGTTTTTATAATGCATTGGACAGTAATTTGACTTTTCTGAAATGAAGTAATTTTTTTTTTCCACAACCCATGGGATATGTCTTCCAACATGATTGTTACTACATCTTTTAGAGCTAAATAACCTTTTGCCTGACGAAATATATTAATCACTGCAGTGATTATCCAAGAAGGCTCTTACTTTTTTGCTTAGTTTAATCCAGGTGGTGACTTTTTTGGCCAGACATATTGGGTACATTGGGTTTAACTGTAATGGTTAAATACCTACTTGGCATATGAATTTTGAACTTGCCAGAAAATAGTAGTAACCTGTGTATTTCAATGAACCCTATGCGTTGATGTGTGTTTTTCGCAGCACAGGTGCAGCAGTGATTGACAGCCCTCCTCAGCCGACATCCTCCTCTTCCTCTTCGGTCAATGACGTCTCATCAATGTCCACAGAGCCCACTGACACAAGCAGTGACCCCACCATGACCTCTGAAACAGACAGCAGCTTAGATGGTCACACCTCTCTGGGTGCACTAGCCTGCTGCAGATAACGTACACATGCAATACACGTAAACACAAATACACAAAAACAAGTCTTTCCTGATCAGTATGTGTGATAGGAGAGGGTTTAGGTTAATGAAACTTACCATGTTAGTTTTTAGAATGCGCTTTTAATGTACAGTTTGTTTTTATTTCTCCCTCCCTCTATACTGCTGTAAATGATTGTGGTTTGAAATTGTATCATTATTACTGTATTTTTGCTGCAGAGAGTTTTGATGTGAAAATGTGACGTATGTTATGAAAGAGAGGGATCTGATTGCTGTTTTTTTAGCTACTACTACAAAGTCAGATACCATACTGTTAGCACTGTAATATTATGTTAATTATATTTTTGTATAGTTTTTGGGACATTTGAATGAAGCTACTAATTCTGTATAACAGTAGACTATAGCACACTTCATCTTGGATCTTAATGCAAAAGGATGATTTTATTTTGATATTGTTCCTCATCTTTGTAGAAAGTGACCCTTGGTGCATCCAAGTTATTATATTTAATTTTCTATTATGTCAGCTCTGATTGTGTGCATCCAAACAGTCTAATAGTCTTTTACCCTGCCATAATTTTCTTGTTTACTATAGCATACTGTAAACTGATTGTATTCTAACTTGTTCATTTACTTAGATGTAATTTGTAGTTAATGGTCTGTTGGATGAGCAAGACCTGGGTGAAAGGAAAGTGAATAGTGTAATAATAAGGAGTCAATGATTACTGTTTGCGCTGTAACAACCCTACTGGCTAGAATGAGTGCTGTTTTGGGGTACTGCCATCAAAGACTAAGTCTAAATTAGTCACTTTATATTTTTGGCAGATTCTGTGTGATATTTAAAATATTTAATTTAAGTGCCCTTACTCAGTTCTGATTTTAGTTGTCTCCATCGCAGGTGCTCCTCGCATCTGTGGTGCATCTTTCTGAGTTCTACCTCACACATGCACTCACTCAAACACGTTAGTGAAGATACAGTATCACGGCACACAGCATTTGAAAGAAATGCGAAAAAAGATCTATTTTTTTTTCTGTATTGTGTTATTTATTTCTTTGTTACAAGCTAGGAGGCGTTGTATGTAATGTACATTTAATCCAGAAGCACTATTTATATGCATTTTTTTTCTGTGCAGTGTAATTTATGGATTGGTATAGTTAGTTATTGATCTGTACATTTTACTCTAGAAGTATGTATGCTTTCTTAGAGTCAGGAAACAGACATTTGCTACCTGCCATGATAACCTTTGTATATGATGGCTCAAATTCCCAAAATGTCCCTTTTGCCTTTTTCATGGTTGGACACTCCAGGCAGTAACCCCTAGCATCAGCTCCCAGATTGCACTTTGGGGAATGTGACGCATGTCCCGACCTTTCTTGGCCACGTTTTAACTGACTGTTGGGGCTGTTTATTTTTTTGGTTTTGCCCCTAATTCATGTCCTTAGAACTAAAACAGATAGAATAGACTAAGCATGAGTTGTTTCTGAGTAAATCTGGTATTAGTGCAGGTACATTTAAAAAAAAAAAAAGAAAGCCATTCAGCACCACTGGTATGATGCATTCTTCTGATGGTATTGGCCAAACACTATCGGCAATGAGTTAACCTTTTGTGGTGTCTTTTGGAAAGGTCACTTAGCCTCCGGATCAGATATTGCCTCACTAACAGACCAAATATATACATCAGAAAATGGAAGAAATGTCTACCTTCAACTCCCGCAAATAAAAGAGTTGAATTTTAATGTCTCACATTATTCTTTCTTTTACTGCAAAGTTAACATTTCTTTCTTGAATATTAGCTTTAACAATAATATTGTATGTATTTAAGGACTACCTCATATTTTTAAGGCTTTTTCTGGTTTCTTACTAGAAAATTTTGGTTGCTAACTAAATGACCAATGGTGTGTAATTGTAAGTAATTTTCTGGAATGACAAATGAGAGGTGCTTGGTCCAGAGGAGTTCTTGTTTGGCACCGGCACTGGTCAGTGTAGGCACAAGAGAGCTGTACTAAAAGATGGCAATTATTACTGCAGTAGAGGTATTTGGTCTTCCAAGCTTTGGGGCTGGTTGGTCTTCCCAGTAACTGAGCTCCTCCTCCACTGATGGACCAGATGAAGGCAAGTTGGTCTGGTCTATTTGGTCCGTGTTGCTCCTGTAGTCAGATCTCCAAAGGTTTTGAAGAATTCTTCCATCTCTTTCTGGAGGAGAATGTTTCGATTTTCTGCATCTTGATGTGCCCGCTCGGAGTTCCTGAGTCGGATCTCTAGCATTTGAAACTTCTTCTTCTCCTGGTCTAGTTCTTCCTCAAGGTGGTTTACCTGGGACTGGTAGTTGGAACAGGACTCCTCCAACCTCAAACAAGAGAAGAAGAGGATATAAATGACACATGCTAATTTAAAATGGTTATTGTAAATGGAATGACAAGTGACTCATTCTTACTTGCGAATAGTGGTTTCATAACTCATCCTCTGCTTCCTGAGCTCCTGCTTGAGCATGGTGACCTCATCCTCAGTGCCACTTGCACTGTGATCCAACATATTTGCGCAGTCCTTCAACTCTGTGGGTCTTTCTTGACCCTGTTCTAATTTCATTGCCTTATCACTTCCCTCTGGCTCAGACAATGAGATTTCGAAGGACGTCCAGATGGACGAAGTGTCAGCAGGTAGGCTTAGACTGGAGGGGGCTACGTTGTCATAAGCTGACAGTCTGTGTGATTGCTGGAGGACTCTGTGAGACAAAGATGTTCGAGAAGAGTCTTCATCAGAGTCTCTGCGAGAATCCTGCAGTGAAAGAGCAGCTTCTTTAAGGGAGAGAGTTGAATCCTTTAGAGATAGTGTAGAGTCTTTAAGTCTTTCCCCAGACGAGGTGGTGCGTCTGTGAGCACGAAGGGACGAGAGACCATTCATTAACCAATTGCTCCCACCAGCAGCAGACACATCCCCTGCCGATCCCCCTATTTTCCCTCTTGGCCCCCCAGATGCTGCACTGCCCTTGAAGCTGCTTCTCCAGGAGGGCAGGGCTTTAGCATGTTTGCTAGGACTAACAGCTGCTTCACTTCCAACTTTTCCTTCAGTCTTGCTATCATTTTCTGTCTTGATTTTGCTTTTCTCTTCAATCTGACTTTCCTCACTCTCCAGTTTAATAGGGCTTGATGCAGCTGGCATAATGTCTGTCGAAGCAGTGGAAGATTGAGGTTTTTCTGTAGGTGTTTTAGCGCTTGTACCTGAGGAAGGTGAGGGGTGAGTGTCTTCTTGTGAAAGCCACTCCACTTTGCACTTTTGGAGCTCCTTTTGCTGTGGAGGAACTTTGATCTCAGTTTCTGGCTCCTCACATCGGTAAAGTCGGGAGTGTTCACTGATCAGTACAGTCATCAGGTGCTGCACCTGCGTACTTCCTGTTCAGAATGACAAAAAAACCTACACTTACTCTACAGTTGCGCAGGTTATTGTGTGGCACTGTGTATTTATTGATGGGAATGCAAACTTTTGTCACAAATTTGCAATAAATCAGCAGATGTGGACATGATCTCCTACCCTCCATCATGGTGACTGGATCCTCCACCCTGGGCCGAAGGATATTAGGGCCAAACACAGTAGCCAGGTTCTGAACACTCATCTTGTTCTCATTGGAGTGAGACTGTACCTCATCCAGAAACCTGAGTAGACATAGGCAGAAGCAGAATGTATTTTTTTTTTATAATCATCAGTTTTGAGTTCTGCTAAAGTGGGTTCAAAAAAAGTTTTCTCTTCCTTTCATTAAAATTAGATCAACTGAAAAGCAGAACCAAATCATGATTGCGTCTGGTGTGTGGGTTTAGAGAAGACATGCATTTATGCACAGTGATGTCACTTCCCCTGATGATGAGGATGTGGGTGTAATGAATGTCTCTGCTGTGACAGGCTGACAGTCCTCATTTGTGAAGCAATGAAAATATAGAAGCAATAATGTTTAGCCGCATGTCGTCCTTAAACCGCTGGCTGTCTAGGTGGTGTCCAGAAAACGGTGTGGGCTTCATAGATAATTGGCAAACTTTTTGGGGAAAACCTGGTCTTATTAGGAGAGACGGCATCCATCCCACTTTGGACGGAGCAGCTCTCATTTCTAGAAATCTGGACGATTTTATTAAACCCCCAAAAACATGACTGTCCAGAGTTGGGACCAGGAAGCAGAGTTGCAGTCTTACACGCCTCTCTGCAGTTTCTCTCCTCCTGTCACCCCCCCAAAACCCCATCCCTATAGTGGCTGTGTCTGCTCCCAGACCACCTAAAAGAAATCCACCAAAACTTAGTAAAAAACGAGTTGACCGTAAAAATTCCCAAA
>VUQH01084965.1:0-12807 GCA_015106775.1 Etroplus canarensis
CACGAGAAGCTAGAGAAGTACCAAGGGCTCAGAGAAGAGCTCCAGAAGATGTGGAGGGTGAAGGTAACAGTGGTCCCAGTGGTAATTGGAGCACTAGGTGCAGTGACTCCCAAGCTAGGCGAGTGGCTCCAGCAGATCCCAGGTACAACATCCGAGATCTCTGTCCAGAAGAGCGCAGTCCTAGGAACGGCTAAGACACTGAGCAGGACCCTCAAGCTCCCAGGCCTCTGGTAGAGGACCTGAGCTTGAAGGATAGACCGCCTGCAGGGGCGAGAGGGAAATTTATATATATATGTTTGACTTAAAAAAAAAAATGAATGTACATGTCCAAATGTTCAGTGTTTCTGTACATTTTGTATAACTTGCTGTTCTCTAACAAGGTACTTATTGACAAAATTCACAACTGGTGTTTGATACATGAACCAACCAATACATTTTCTGGTTCAGTTAGAATTGGTACTTAAACAGCCTTCTTCATTATGCTGTTCACATTTTGGCATCATGAGCCCAAGACGACACCTAACAACTGATCAACAGTACCTCTTAATTGCGAGGTTTCAAACTGGATGTTCTCAGAGGTAAGTGGGCACTAAGCTTAGAGTGATCAAGGCCACATCACAAATTACTGAGACACTGACAATTTTTCTTGTGGTATACCCACCACTGTTGGCTTTTTTTTCAATAAATTGTTTGAGATGATTGCATGCCATTGCATGCTTCAACTTAAATGCTCTGCTTTCATGATATAATATCACTGTAGAGTGAACTTTTTACATTTTCCTTAAATTTCACCCAAAAGCCAAATATACTTAACTTTTTGTGAGTAGTGTATAAGGAAAAGTCCCTATATACTGGAGCTGTGCTTTTGAGAAGTTTGGGTACCAATGTTGTAGGTACCCATTACTGTGCAGCTGACATTACTAGGTCAGTTTGCAGACCGTGGCTAAAGTCTTTGTTCTTTTCCCACACTACATTTCGTCCATCCATCTATTTTGTTCTTACCCAATTCAGGATCACAGGGGGGCTGGAGCCTATTCTAGCTCTCATAGGGCAAGAGGTGGGGTACACCCTGGACAGGTCAGCACTCTGTCATAGGACTAACACAAAGAGACAGACAACCATTCACTCATACAGCCAGTTTAGAATCACTAATTAACCAAACAAGCATGTCTGTGGACATGTCTGTGGGCATGTCTGCATAGGAGGAAGCCAGAGTTCCTGGAGAGAACCCATTCTGACACCAAGAGAACATACAAACTCCACACAGAAAGGCCCCAGTTTTGTTGTAAATTCAGGTTAAATAACCCTGAAAGACAATTTGATTTGATTGATTGACTAATTTTTGAATATTGCGTTGCAGAAAGTAAACGATCCAGGATTAGTCTTTCTCGACTGTCCTCCCAAGAAGAACTACAGCATTAATCACTTCAGCAAATACCCCAGAAGAACATGTTAACTGATGAATGGCAAAACCCTCAAGGATCTGTAGTAAATGGCAAAGGAGGAGACATTGTTACTGAGGGTAGTAGCCATTTGAACGCAAACTATGATCTATCTAAAAACCTGACAGAGTTGTCTATCCAAGCCTTAATCAAGAGGTGGATCATAAAGATGATTTGATTTTCTATTTTAATTTGTAAATCTTTCTTCGGTTGTTATGTTAGGGAAAAGTTCTTTGAGTTGTGTATTTCAACAGTTAATTTGGAGGACAATTATCATATAGAAGTCCAAACATCTGTCTTATCATCATTGACTTTGGTTGTTCTTTATTAAAATCCCAGGTCTTTAGCAAATTAACTCTAAATCATTTAATACCTTTGGGTATTAAATTCAGCATAATGACACACACATAAGACCTGAACTACATCACCGAAAACTCACCGTACATTACACAGTGGGGATTTGTCATGAGTTTCTAGTTAGGCAGAATTGTCAGTAAATTGCAGCAAACAGGGAGTCCTGGTTGACATTCAGACATATTTCATGGACATTGTGTATATAAATAAACAAATAGATGTATGGGAAGGTGGAGAGCCATACTGATAAAAATAGAGAATGAAAAATTGAATGTTGCTTGGGTCATCTTTTAGATCTAAGATGTTGTGACTAGGTTTGACTTCAATTAAATCCTGAGGGAGGCTTCCCAGTCAATCTGTGATCTTTATCAAGGCGCTGCCTCTCAGATCTCTATCTTCCTCTGTGACCCATGGGAAATGGAGACGACTTTCATGACAATAGTTTGGACTCTATGCTATTTCTGGCCAGCTCCTCTCCCTCCTCTGCCTAACAATACTGTGACTCTATTGACAACCTCAACCTTGAGCACCAGTCCCAATTGTGACATGCTTTTCTCCCCCCCAGTCTCCCGCTTTTGCTTTATCAAGCAAACATATAGGCTTAATTTGTACTTTTTAATGCATTAAATAACTTGCTCTTGTAGCTCGGGTCACTTGGGAAATGTAGTTCTTGAAATATGCTCAATTTTTTGTTGAAACAAATTACCTGATGAAAAATAAGTACATTTTTTATTTGTAAAAGTAATAAATGCATATGGATATACACAAGTAACGTTCACATAAACTGAGTAATGGAACAGCCGCTCCAGAGCAGAGTTTCTTGATTTTCTCATAGTCATGATCAACACAATCCTCACCAGCTCCCTTAATCTCTGGCTCTCCTCCCTCACCGGAAACTGTCCTCTGATAGTTAATTACATGCTTTGATCTGGGTTTGTTCCATCTGCATGATATTTCACGTACTGTAATTGTGCTGAATATTCACAAGGCTTGTCATCTGCTGCCTCCTCCCAGCACTGCTGACCTGCACTGGGTGTTTTCATTTAGGTATACAGTCTGTGCATTTAAGGCCCAGAAAATATTCTGAATTTAAATTGCATCAAGAGATATTGAATGCTATGAAATGCACCACACTTACCAAATGGTGTTTAGATGGCAGAGCTAGAAATGCACTGACAGAACCTTCTCTATGGACTTGCATGAAATAAAGTTGAATATTGCGAAATCTATTCCTTAAATATATCCACATTTGTTGGACACATGAGGGAAATACAACTTTTCACATATTTTAAGAATGTACTTTAGTAAAACTACTAAAACTGCTACATTGCTGTCATATAGATCAGAATCAGAATACTTTATTAATCCCAGAGGGGAAATTGCATGTTTAAGTATATGATGTTTGAAACTGAAATTGATTGATTTCAGTCAATAATTTGTGTTTATCCCATTTAATGCAATTCTTTATTTTCAGTGTTTGTTTGAAAAATAAAAAAACACAGTAGATTTTGGTTCTTTCACCCCAAAACACATTAGTTTCACTTCAGAAAAATGTATTATAGGTAATTAAAGACGTCCATATTCATTTCCCAGAACATCAATCTGAACATGACTTCTAGCATACTATATACTAAAAATGCTGAAGTATTTGTAACCCAAAGCGGATTCACACATTAGTGTGCATTGTTTTTTTCTATCTGTGGGGCAAGCTATTGTGCATCTACAAACATGCATCATTAATTATTCTACCTGAAATTGTGCCACAAGCGTCGAAATCCCAAATCAGTCACATGCTGTTACTTAGGGGACAGCAGCTCCTCTCTATCAATGCTCAGTTTGTAGGTGGCACATGATGGATTTCAGAGTGGTGCTCTTTCCATCTCCTGACTGCAGAGATTGCTTGGGGATGCTGGCGGGTCCCCGACAAGCAGGGCCTCCTCCATGCGTCACCTTGATCAACATTCAGTGTTGCCCCCTGAATCTATCATGGACCATGACAACATGCCCCATTTTGGGCTTATTATATCATGGTGGATGATGTGGCTGCCGCTGGTGGCTGGTGGTGGTGGCGATGACTGTGATTATGATGTAGCAGTGGTCTCAAAAATGGACTGAGAACCTTTTATTGAAATTCAATGTATACGGTGTGTTTGATTAATAAATAAATAGATGGTCTCATCATTTAGACCTTTGTCAGGTTTGTAGCTGGCTGAATAATATATGATACATGTATACATGTTCTGAAGCAACCACAGCATCAGGGAAGACCAGTTTAATTCACATGCTAAGGAGTGATCGTGAATGATGGTTCATGTCCTTCCTGTGTTCTGCTGGGAACCTTATACATTTTGTAGACTTAAAATTGATACAGGCATGGGGCATAGGCATTTTAGTTTTAGGCAGGATTTTTATATGTGGGAAAGTGAAATATTTGAATCTATTCACTGCAAATATATTTTCACCACATCCAGAAAAATCTTATTTCTTTGAAGATCACTTCTTTTGTCTGATGTAATTATTAATCTGCTCATTTGCATGAATGTGTAAATATTTTTGTTGAGATTAACTGCCAAGGTTTGCCTCATTAAGGATGACATGTCAGATGTCTTTGTCATCAGTGGAGACATGTTGTGATATAGTTTGTAAGACAGTATGTAAAAAAAAAACAAAAACCAAATGATAGTAATTTGCATGCTTTTTGATCATATTCCCACAGTCTGGACTGTTGCTCTAATGGGATGACTGATACTACAGCAGTAAACAAAAATCTGATGGGTGATACATGAGTTGTCATTAGTCAGCCACTCATTTACAATCATGCTTTTACAACGACATTTCATGTAGCGAGATGTGGCTGTAAATCACCTCCCCATTAGTGTATTTTACACAGTCACTGATGTAGAAAATGAGCATATGACAACTGAGTCATAGAGTGAATAGTTTGTAATTGTTAAGAGAACTGATAAACTAATTTTGGCACAGAGAAACTATTAAACATGATGCCTGGAGACTCTAACCTTTAAAAAGGCAGTGTTGCCACCTTATCCAGCACCTTGGAAGGGAATTTTGCAACTATACACATACTGCCTTTTCAGAACGAACACAGCTTGAAATAGCCCAAAATTTCTTCTGTAAATACCATTGACTTCAAAGACAAATTTCACTCTCCCTCTGTGTGTTGTGCACCCTCACTGCAGTATCGGTGCCATTCCCTCCAGATGACTGCTTTTATTTGATATCAAACTAATGAGATTTCCATTCTCAAAGCATATCCTCTCGCTCCCTAGTCTTAAGGAAGATTCCATTTATGTATATACCCTGGAATGATATTTGTTTTGCATATTTACATAAGACATATCCACCCTATCTATATGTTTTCCAAATGCCAATGTTTTATTCATATATTTCTCTATCATTTGCTTTTCATATCCTCTCTCACTTAAACCGCATAAACTGTCAAAAAGAGTGATATCTATTATTGGTGTATTGAACATATAATTTAGTTTGGAGCTTATGTGGGCGAAAGCTAATATGCCTGAATACGCAGACTCTCAATCAAATAGAGCAATTATAATTGATACTCTTTGAAGAGAAGTTATTGAAAAATTACTTTGCTCTGTGCCTTTTCATGGACCCTATTTTCTTTGTTGCTGCTTAGAAGAATCACAAATTAAAATTGCTGTAATTAATAACACAATATTCTGTCATAATCTAATGCTAAAAATGAAGAATATCACCTCAGAACTCCATTGACAGTCAGCGCAGTGAACTTATACAGTGAGGGTGATTGACATCCCAGTTGAGAACATGACAGTGAGCCTCACTGCCAGACTCTCGGTCAGGAAAACATCAGTTTGTGAGCGACAGAAATCATCTTTAATATTCATCTTTCTTTGACCAAGCACACAAGCACACAGACAGTGCACAAATGCATGCACACACACACTGGAATAGTCTTACATCAACTGATGGAGAATGTCAGAGTGTGAAGTGTTTAAAGTCCAAGTATAAAATATGTCCTCCATAAATGCTGGAAGATGTCCAGGTTGTACTCTTCTCACCACCTCACTTTGTCTCCCTCCATACGTCTCCTCTCCTTGGCATATTGTAGACTCCTTTTCTTTACACATACACACACAAACAAGCACTGAATTATGGATGAACTCAGTGACACTGTGATGATACATTTGTCACATCTACACAAAGTCATCCTTTAAAGGGTTGTCCCTCTTTATGCTGCCTAGAGTTCACATTTTGTCACTTGACATTTACAGAGAAGCTTATGACGGCCCTAAGCACTGATGTCTCACTGCTGCTGACACTGAATCTAGACTCCATGGACACAGACACAGACAGCACCTGAGGGCCTGAAACACTGCGCAATGCAGACTCCATATTTGGGCTCAGTTTTTAAGTCCAACTGAGCAGGTCTTTTTTGCAAAGAGAAAACCAGTGTTTTAAAATTGGTGCCCTTAGTATGTCCTATATTGCTTAAACGGAGAATGATGTGTTCAGACAACACCAATTATCTCAGACGTGACCTACAGTATTTTAAAATTTAGAACTGCCTGATGTCTGTCTGCAGATGGGTATATATAATTAAAGGGGTATTCCACTGGTTTAGGATGTGAAGTTCAGTTTGACTGTGTTGTGAGTCACTTTAGGTTTAATACTAATTTACAGTATCACTTTGAGGTTAGTGTTATTTTTCCATTTTTAAATGTGTAACTTAGACAACAGAGAGTAACTAAATGGTTTACATGTCCAGAGTTTATGCAAATCGCTGTCAAAACAGAGTTGAATAAGAGGTTATTGCAGGAAGATACAGTAATGTAGAAGGTTAATGTTCAAAAATTAATTAAACAGGTTAGTATTAGCACAGCATATAGTTAGAGTAACTCAGTTGATTTCTTGTCATTATACAGGACACAGTCAGTACAAAGAAATTTGTAGTATCAATAAGGGCAGCAGAACACAACATGTGCAGCATTTAGAAGATAATCACAATGAGACATTCAAGGGAAGAAAGTGCAATAAAATACATTACCGCACAATAAAGGGCAGGATAAATATAAAGTGGCAGATAAGTGGCTTCATTAGTAGTCTCTTATTATTGATTGAGAGATGGTGCATGGCGGTTTTGACCTGAACATTCCATGACATGATAAAGTGACAATGCATGACAATGCATTTAATAAAGTGCTTAAACGGTAATGGGCATAGAGATGTGAGAGTTTGGCAGATTTGCAGAAAAAAGTTCCACAGCCTTGTGGTTCATAGGATCATAGGAAAAAAGAAGCTATACAATGAATGGCAGGCCATATTTAATATTTTCAAGCTGTGTAACAGATCGATACTGTGATCATGTACATATATTTTTAATACTGGGGCCATGAAAATAAATGATAAAAAGGGTTAATGCAGGGAATGTACACAGTTGAGGAACAAAGCAGGGGTGTCAAACATTCAAACATATGGATCATGGGTCAGAAGTAGCTTGCCAAAGGGTCCAGTCAGCCCATTGGATGTCTTCGGATAATGTGGAAAATAAAAAAGAGGGCACATATTTTGGACATTTCACTGTGTTTTCATCGATTTTACTGACAAACACATATCTCAGAGCCTTTTTATGCCAAAGTTAGAAAATAAGACAGAAAATTTGCTGTTTTTAATTGTTAGTATTCAAATTAATAACCGAAAAATTCCTTTTCATTATTTACAGTAGAAAATTCCGAGGTGTTTTACACAGTAAAAATAGGACATTTTCTGTAAATTCACTGATAATTTCTGTTTTTAATTAAAGGATAAAATCTTTTATTTCTTACTGTGTAAGCCCCATGAGCTGCGCAGATGGGTTTCTTTGATTTAATACAGCGACATGTCTGTCTAGTGTGGAAAAACCAAAATATATATGGTGAAACTGCACTACTCAATCTCACTGACTGAATGTATAGTTAAAGTACTTTACAAATAAAGTAAGGGGAACAATTTGGACATGTTGTATTTTCTTTGTAACTCATTAGGCAATAGCTTTACTGGACCTGCTCACTTAATATGAATGTGGCCCATGATGAAAAATGAGTTTGACACCCCAGGTTTAAAGTGTAGCTTCTCAGTTTTGTTAGCTTTAATTTACTCAGTATTCTGAGTTTATTAACATTCCCTTAGTGACAAGTTAAATCCTCTTAAATGAGAACAGCCATAATTTACCAAAAGCAAGCCAAATTGAAAGTCTGTGATTCTGTGAAAAGAGATAACTATAATTTCTCACTGACTGAACTGTACTATATACTATTAGTCACAGAATCTGGAGAGTACAGTGTTTCTGAACAAATAACAGTGTTGATTTAATTTAAAGAGTTTGAAATTAAATATGAGCCACAAGGCAGAGAATGATACTGATATGCTTTATTGACATGAAGCAAGTAAGCTAAACAACAGACACTGAAACAGAGACACACAATTGCACAAGAGAACGTTTGAATGTTTATTTCATGTTTACATGTCTTTGTATTAAAGAGCAAAGATCTGGGAGGAGAAATGCATGATTTGTGTTATCTGTGTTTTATCTGTATTTTTCTGAACCAGTATCATTTGTTACTATGGTACTAACAGTCCTGGTATCCAGTAACATAAGCACTTCAGCCAGCTGTGTAACCACACTGATTTAAAATCATGTTTACAAGTTACCAGTTTCTTCAAATCAGAAAAACTGGCATCAGGAAAACTATTTAATGAAAGTACATTTCTAATTGAAAAGCTGAATTTATTGGTAATAGATACACTTAACTGGAACAGTGTGGGAGGAGAAGAAATATAATTGAATTCAAAATAATTAAATCCCACTCCCTACTAACTGAAAACAAAACAAACAATAAAAATCAAGAATGAGTTCATTTTCACAGTTGATTAAAAAGTGCGCAGTAAGAGAAAGCAAACATATAAAAATGACTGGTAGTAAATACAGTCCTAATGCACAGAGCAAAAACATTAAACAAAGTCTTATCTAATTACATATTATTTTCTATCCATCCACCTATCTCTATATCTACCCAATCATCCATCTATTCATCCATCTTTGTTGAACAATAAGGTAAGACCAATTGGTTTACAGATTTCTCACCTTAACCTTGAATTTTTTATGAAAGTTAAGTAGGTGTGACTTCTAGTTAAGTTAAAATGGATTAGTTGTGGACAGTTGAGGTATGATAGGGCTCGCGGTGACAGTCAGCTCACTAAAACACACCAAGCACAGACTGATGCAAACACTAGAGTAGGTGAGTAGGAGAACTGGAGGCAGAGGAGGATGAAGCAGCTGTCGCCATGACGGAGTGGTTAAATTTAAAGTAATCACATTTTCAAACATCCATCCTTTTTAGCTCAGACCAGCATCGAGCATAAGTCATTGTGTGGGTTTTTCTGGCACCTAAATTTCACTTGCTGCACATGCTGCTTTGCAGGGCACAGCTGCAAAATGTCTACAGCTCTGTTGTGTCATCATCTTCATTTTAGTTTATTATAAATAATGTTGGTCTGACTAGAAAAATCAAGATAATGGTTCCTAAAAACATTTTTGGCAACTAATATTGTCCCAACTCTGCCCATAAAAACTTAAAACTTTCATACTGAATAGTGGTATATTTTAAATTGTAATCTCTCATACTTTCAGTCCTGTTTGATTTGGTGACCCTTGTAGTTACCAACAGTAACCACCAAATCACTGTACACAACTCCTCTAAATGCTTTGAATAATTTGACTTGAATTAAATGAAAATCTTACAGGTTATTTATTTTATTTATATTATATTTGGATGTGTATTTAATATGTATTGTAAAAATTCAGATTATATACATAAAAAATATGCAGCAGGCTAGTCTATTTTGCTGAAATTTTATTGCAGCAACTCAAAATGGTACTCAGCAGTTTGTATGGCCCCTGTGTGCTTGTATGTATGCCTGACAACACTGGGGCATGCTCCTATTGAGACGATAAATGGTGTCCTGCAGGGTTTCCTCCCAAATCTGGACCAGGGCATCACTGAGCTCCTGGACAGTCTGAGGCGCAACCTTTCAATGTTCAGGCGAGCGTGGGGGCCATTCAGTGGTATTTAGGCCTTCATCCTCCAGGGACTGACTGCATACTCTTGAGGGTGGGCGCTGTCATGCACCAGGAGGAACCCAGGACTAACTGCACCAGTGTAGGGTCTGACAGTGGTCCAAGGATTTCATCCCGATACATGATGATAATCATGGTGTGATTGCCTAGCCTGTAGACATCTGTGCATCCTTCAAAGAATATGCCTTCCCAGACCATCACTGACCAGATACATAACTGGCCATGCTGAACGATGTTACACGCAGCATAATGTTTTTTCGAGGCTTCTCCAGACCCTTTCATGTCTGTCACATGTACTCAGGGTAAACGCGCTCTCATCTGTGAATGGCACAGGGCACCAGTGGCGGACCTGCCAATTTTGGTATTCCATGGCAAATGCCAATTGAGCTCCAGAGAGCAGAGGGCCCACTAGAGGATGTCGGGTCATCAGGCCACCCTCATGAAGTCTGTTTCATGCCAGGGACCTACGGAAGGTCATTCTGTAGGGCTCTGGTGGTGCTCATCCTGTGCTTGCTCAATGGAGAAGATACCAGTTCTGCTGATAGATTAGGGTCCTTCTACAGCCCTGTCCAGCTCTCCTAGAGTAACTACCTGTCTCCTGGAATCTCCTCCTTGCTCTTGAGACTGTGCTGGGAGACACAGCAAACCTTCTGGCATTGGCACATATTGATGTGCCATCCTGAAGAAGCTGAACTACCTGTGCATCCTCTGTAGGGTCCAGATATCGCCTCATGCTACCAGCAGAGACACTGACCCTAGCCAAATGCAAAACCAGTGAAAAACAGTCAGAACAGATGAGGAAGGAAAAAAATGTCAGTGGCCTATATAACTATTCCTCTTTGGAGGTTGTCTCATTGTTGCCCCTCTAGTGTACCTCTTGCTGATTTCATTAACACCAGATGAAACTGGAGCTGAAATTGATTAACAACCCCCTCTGCTACTTAACAAAAAACTTCATAAAAACTAAACCAAAGTGAGCAAACCCACTCTGGAAACAAAATTTAAATAAAACAAAATATTGTAAACTAAAAAGATAACAAAAATTCTATTCAGTGACTCTGGTGTAGTGTGACCAAAATCCTGTCACACATCACTGGTCACCTGTCAGTTATTCAACAGAATTTAGTTTTAGGGAAAAAGGGGGAGTTTTGTTGGACCCCTACTGCTGGCAGGTTTGAGTCATGGAAATTTCACTGTGGCATCTGTCTGCTCTGGATTACAGGACTCCAAATATAGCCAATCCAATCAAATATATAGTGTAGTAGCTTACACATTCACATTACAAACAAAAGATCCCTGGTTTGGTTCCAGATAGGGACACGAGCCGCTCTCACCATGTCTTCTTTAGTTTAAAATTAGTTGTTTGAAGAACATCTAAGCATATCTAAAACCATATCTTAATTAACATTGGGAAGCATTTTAGTTCCATTATGCTATGCCAGTGGTATAACATATTTCTTGTCTGGCTGTCATTCTTTATTTTATAAAATAAAATTAGTTATATTTAGTTTCCTGTTACTATTCAAACTGGTCAGAAGCATAGAAAAGCTAAAAGAAATGGTGACAATGAAACATAATAGCACACAAACCTGAAATGGGGCAGCAGACCATTTTCACTTCTTCATGCTTGGTGAATGTTTGCATTAAGAACAGTTTCTTTCATTTTGCCAAATGGGACCCTTCTCCGCATTTCCTGGCTCACAGATGGCCAGTATGGTTCCCGATTGGCTCTGCATAGAGGTGTTGATTCAAATGAATTTCCATTACAGAAAACTGGCTGGCTTGAATAAATCATAATAAAAATGGAACTTGTGGCCTGTCATCTCTCAGAGATCGGGTACCTTGGGACAGTGCTGAAACCTCTCCCATCATATGCCCCAGTGAAGCAGAGACGATCGGGAAGAGCATGGAGAGGATTTCTGTGCCAGAGGGAAACATTTTCAAAAGAGATTAAAATACAATTCACTTTTTAAAAACTCCCTCTTCTTCTGAGGATACTGGATACAGCTGTGAATGTCTCTGTTTTCCCCAGAAAAGACAGTGCAGATACTTTTGTATGCTGCTTTATTGCTGTGACCATCACTTCTAAACTAGCCTGATAAATCGTCCTTGTCATACTGGAAATGGCTACATACACTGGATGTTTTAAAGGGTTGTTTCATGTTTAATCACATCTTAGACTTTTCAGCCATTTTGAAGCAGAATAACACTGTATGCCTAAATGAAATACTTATAAATCAGTTGGCACTGTGCCCATTTTATAAGAGCTAGCTCCAAGTGAGCTCACACAGACCAAAATTAACTAGCTGTCATTCATACTTCATTATTTAGAAAATCAAACCAAATTAAAAGTCTCAAAACTGAAGTAGTTCAAATAAATGTCTATTTTTTATGAGCTGCTTCAAGCTACATGCAGGTTCATAAGTTTTTGGACTTGACATAGTGCTTTTAACTTTGCCTCTGTACCCCAGCACAGTTGATTTTAAATCAAACAGTCAAAGGGTAATCAAAGTACACACTTTCAGGTTTAATTCAAGGGGTTTGACAAATGAATTGCGTGAACTGTTTAGCATTTGCAGCCACTTTTATAGATTGCTCTCATTTTTGGAGGTAATTGGAAAAAAGAATGCATTTTAAATATAAGGATTAGTTTTAATAATTGGAGCAGCATTTTTGCAGTCAATGTTTGCCTGAAGTCTAGAACCCACAAACATCACCAAATGTTGTTTGCCTTGACAGGCACTCCCAGACCTTTACTTCTTCTTCTTCTTCTTCTTGTAAATTTTATTGGCGGTTGGCAAACAGAGTGCATTACCGCCACCATCTAGCATCAAGTTCACCCATATCATCCCTGCGCAGGGATGATATGGGTGAACTTGATGCTAGATGGTGGCG
>VUQH01084966.1:0-13477 GCA_015106775.1 Etroplus canarensis
TGCTGCAGTTGGTCAGGTCTAGGTTCAGCAACAGTATGTGCTCAAAGAATGAGGTCAGCTGACTACCTGAATATACTGAATGACCAGGTTATTCCATCAATGGATTTTTTAATTCCCTGATGGCACGGGCATATTCCAAGATGACAATGCCAGGATTCATCGGGCTCAAATTGTGAAAGAGTGGTTCAGGGAGCATGAGACATCATTTTCACACATGGATTGGCCACCACAGAGTCCAGACCTTAACCCCATTGAGAATCTTTGGGATGTGCTGGGGAAGGCTTTGCGCAGCGGTCAGACTCTACCATCATCAGTGCAAGATCTTGGTGAAAAATTAATGCAGCACTGGGTGGAAGTAAATCTTGTGACATTGCAGAAGCTTATCGAAACAATGCCACAGCGAATGCGTGCCGTAATCAAAGCTAAAGGTGGTCCAATGAAATATTAGAGTGTGTGACCTTTTTTTTGGTGGCGACTTTTTTTTTGGCCGAGCAGTGTATATGTACTATGATAAACACAAACAGTGTCCCTGTAGTGTAGTGGTTTCGAAAGGATTCGATTCCAGGTGGGGACACAGGCCCCTCTCACCATGGAGGCTTGCATTAGGAAGGGCATCTGGCATAAAACCTCTGCCAAATTACCAATGCTGCTCTAGCTGTAGGTACATACTATGATAAGCAGAAATACAGCCTTTTAAAAAAGTATACCTGTATAAAGTACAGCAGGGCTACAAATGACCCCACACTTGCTTGGCAGCTTTCTCTCATTTTAAAACTGAAAGTATGTTTTGCTTTAATCAGGAAACTGTAAACTTGCATCACCTTCCATCTGTTTCCTCTTGTCCATGTCAAATGTTCTCTTTATGTCAGTAAAACCATCGTCATCCCTTCAAGGACATTTGGCACAGATCAGTCAGTGTCTGGCAAGTTTGGCTTGCTAACTTTTCATCACATTTAGTGATTAGTAGAAACTCGCCTTCATCAACTCCTACATTCCACAGTAACACCTCCAACCCACCACATTCTCATGGCAGTCCTTGTCGTGCTGTCTGAGATATTAGACTTAATGTTATTTATTTTAACCCCCTCTACCTACATAACTCACCTCATTATAGTTGAGTAAAGATATCTCAATTTCTCTGAGGCTGTAGCTTTCTAAGATAAAGAAAAAACTGTCTCTACCAGCTTAAACACTGAGAAGAATGAAACTTCTGGACAAGTCAGCTAACTTGTCCTTTGTCAGCCCCAGCCATCTTCTGCCTCAGTGAGGTTTTGGCTACATGACAATAAATTAACATTTTTTCTACAAAACAGAGCATGCCGTTGTGCAATGGGGTCTGTTCTGATGCACAATCAGATTGCTGGGATGCTTTATGCACCCAATAGGAAGACGCCATTGCAGGACTAATGACACTCATGCCTGGGTTATGAATACTAAAAAGCACTCAGAGTCCACTGCTGAGAGCTTAATTCAAAACTGAAAGCCAATTTATCAATTTTCTGTTTTTCATAGTCACAGCATGTTCACATTAATGACCAAAAACGACTGCATGTGGTGTGAAAGACACATGGAGCCTGATACTTCCAGGAGCCTCCCAGAAGGCACTGTAATTTAATTTCTAATCACTACAGTCATAACTACTGTAATGTGCGAAGTACAGAAAGAAAGAGATAAGCTTTCTTCTCATTTGTTGGCTGCACTGCAAAAACTGAGAATTTAAATCCACTGATAAGTCATGAAGGCTCACAGACAGTCATAACCAGGACAAGTTAATGTGGTTCACCACCAAACCAAAGTGTGAGTTAGAAGTACTGCATACGTGGTCAGTAGTAACCATGGCCATAAAAACCATGAAAATATGTGAACTGATCGGATCATGATCATCACAATCTATCACAGTACAGAACATGTGCGGCAAAGCCATATTGCAAGCCATCACAGTGCTAATAGCAGTAGGTACTTTCAGCTGCTCCCTTGGGGGTTGCCACAGTGGATTTATCCAGATTTGTAAATTGGCAGAGGTTTAATGCCAGATCCCCTTCCTGATGCAACCCTCCATGTTCGGAGGGGCTTGTCCCCCTACCTAGAATCCAACCAGGGACCTTTCGCTTGTGCGCCAAATGTGTAAACCACTACAGTACGGGGAGTCTACTCTTCTTTCAGTAGACTTCTACAGTCTACTCTTCTTTCAGAGAGTAGACCCTGGTCTACTCTCTGAAAGAATAGCCATCAAAAATCTGCCAGCATAGTGGTGGTGAATACAGGAACAGTCACAATGGAATGTTGCCAGTTGACCATCAGATTTTCTAGTTGTAAAAATGGGAAGTTATGCTGAGCATGTTGGTGAGCCAAATTATTGTCCTACTCTCACCTGTGAAGCCCTGATGCAACGCCTGCGCCACTGTCCTAACTTGCTTTCAACGTTATCATGCCATAAATGAACCTAATAATGTAATTTATGTCAGATGGCAGAGGGGCACGTGACATCTGACATAATTTTATGAACATTACGATGAAGACCAACACTCTTAAGAGTGATTCTTGTGAAAAATTAAGAAATGTCAACAACAACGATGACCTTGAGCACAAATTGGGTGAAAACCCATTAGATGATGATCCTCAGGTGGTGTGCGGCTTTCACTAAACTTTGACCAATACTCAGGGAGGTGTAGCAATCCATGTGAATTGTGGACAGACGGACACCTTACTACATGCCATCTTTACTAACACGTTACACGGACAAAACTACTGGGTCACACCTCATCATCGTTGACTACAGGTGTTTGATTCAGTCCCACTGTGTATGAAATCGAGCATGTGCAGTCTGCCTGAATACCAGGAGAACCTTACCTGCCTGACTACACTGTGCCAACTGCAAATTTTGGTGGTGGAGGAGGGATAATGCTGGGGGTGCTTAGTTCCAGTAAATGGAAACCTTAATGCTTCAGCTTACCAAAACATTTTGGAGAATTCTATGCTTCCAGCTTTGTGGGAACAGTTTGGCGAAGACCCTTCAAAGGCAGAAAATGGCTGGATGGACAGCTGCATTTTAGAAGGTGCTGTCTTTCATGCTTAATTCAATGAAGAGTGCCTGGCTAGATGAGAGTTAGGCGAGACTCTTCCAGATTCTGGCTCTCATAAAGCAAATGACTACAACTTATTTTGGGTCTGTCCACTTTTTGATCTTACTGGGCCAGTCCAAGTTACCATGTATTGGCTACTTTGCTTTTATTTGGTTTTACTGGCGTTTCCATTTTAAACCTTTAAACAGACACTAACTATTATTGCTAAGATGTTAGACAGCAGCACATATCTCTTTGAGATGGCAACTTTAAACTAGAAAAGTAGAAATTAAGACAACAACATACAAGACAAGAACAGATGCGGACTGCATCACAGTCAGATGGCATAAACCTATTTGAGCAATGTGTAAACACAATCAGCACAATAACTCTACAAGGAAAGAAGGCTGTTATTGTTTAGCATTCTTGTTTAATACAGTTGTCAAGTATGCTTTGGGTGTCCACCTCTGGAATGCAAGTGTCATAAAACAAATAAGAAGCTGTTATGATTTACAACTTGTTGCAAACCATTCCAGAGGTGTGAGGCTTGACGAAACCATAATCCTTCATTTTTCTCACTGTCTGAAATTAAATCAGACTAAACTTCTCCTGTTTTAGGTCAGTTAGATTGCCAAAATTAGTTTGATTTGGTAAATGCTGAAATAATGAGAGGAAAAATATTTTAGAGAGATTTTTAGTACTTTCTTTGAAGTCAGAAGTTTACATACACAAAGATTACTATGCCTTTAAACAATATGGGAACGCCCAGATGATGATGACATGGCTTTGGAAGCTTCTGATAGGTTAACGGACAGTATCTGAGTTAATTGGAGGCACACCTGTGCATGTATTGCTACAGTATTAGAGAGAAAACCCCAACATTCGGGGACTGAGAGAAGGAAGAACTCCCTTTTAACAGGAAGAGACCTCCGGCAGAACCAGGCTCAGGGAGGGGCAGCCATCTGCCTCGACCGGTTGGGGAGAGGAGAGAGAGAAGAGAGAAAGGAAAGCAAAGAGAGACACAAACTATGGGAGAGAGAAGACACCATTTGGAGAGGGTGTCTGTCTCCTGAATACAAACTGGGAGCTGGTTCCACAGGAGAGGGGCCTGATAGCTGAAGGCTCTGCCTCCCATTCTACTTTTAAACACTTTAGGAACCACAAGTAGGTCTGCACTCTGAGAGAGAGGTGCTCTGTTGGGAAAATGTGTTATAATGAGGTCTTTGAGATAGGATGGGGCCTGACAGTTTAAGACTTTGTAAGTGAATGAAGGAATTTAAATTCAATTCTTTTTGGGACTGATTGTAAAATGACATTTTCATGTACATGGGTTCAGGGCTTAATAAAATATAAAAACACAGTCACACATCCTTGTCTCAAAACCCATTGCTGTCTTATGCTGGTTGTGTTGTGTATAAAGATATTTTCTCTATAGTTTTATTTAAGCTGAGCTTTTTCATACTATTTAAAACTCCTCCATTAAACTGCTCAATCCCAAATGATTTTTAGAATAGCACATTAGCTGATTTTTTTCTTTCCGCTAACCGACCGACTTATACGAGTCGCTGCAAGTGATGGTGGAAAATGCACTGTACCGTGTAGTATTTAACATTACCTTGAATTGTTTTCTGCACCCTGTGTCTTAGAGTGTTAAGACCATCTCTGTGCAGCGCACCTCTGACAAACGTCCGTTGAAAGCAGTTTCCTGCTGTTGCCTGTTCAATTTGATTTGAAGTAAAAAGTATCCAACTTCCCCTCTCAGGATGTCAGTGGGTGTAGGCAATACGGTGGAGGAAAAAGATAAGACATTTCAGGTTTCCAAGCTCAAAATGAAAGAAATGTGCATGCAGCAGGCAGCACATTCCTTGTGAAAGTGTCGAAAGTTCCCCAAGGCCTTTGACTACACAAAATCTTCACTGCATATGAAAGAGCTGCTTACTTTTCGGAACATTTCCTAGTTGCTGCAGTTTATTGCATTTCAGAGGAAACCTAGCTTCTCTCACACACTGCTCTGGGACACATCAGTTTAAAGTTAATGCTGAGGTAAAGACTGGATTCTGACACCTTCTAGTCCTGTCGAACAATGGACGCCTGATTAAGGTCAGCCCCAGCTTGGAGCCACTGCACTTAAAGAGGAAGGCTGAATAGGGCCTCAAATCCTTCAATTGTGTCCTGTTTCCCATTTCCACTGACATGCAATTGACACTTTGAAAGCCACTAAATGCCATCAATTTCTAGAACATTTCTACCAAAGAACTTCATGAAACACTTGCAAAGGCACGTGCTGATTGAAGAAGTGGCTGTTTCCTTGCAAAGTACTGTATTCTGCAAGTTGACCTTCAAAGTAAAGTTTACAAAAATGACAAAACATTGTTTAGACAATTCTAGAATAACTGATTATGTAATTTTTGTGACGCAAAATAGATATGAGTCACAGAAATGCAGTTGCTCAACGAACACACAGAAGCACCTTTGTTATAATGTGAAACTCATGTTTCTCACAGAGCCAGCTGATGATCTTGTGGTATTTCACCCTGTAGTTTCATTGTGACAGCAGTCAGCAGCAGAGCTGCTGACTGCATGGAGTTGCCTACTATTGCCCTTGATCCATCACTGCTGGATTGTGTTTCCTCCCTTCTAACCTCTTGACAGCAATTAGCACCATGACAAGTATCGTTTTGTCATAGAAGCTTCAGCTGTGAAGATACTCAGAGCTTAAATGGAAAAAAAAATATGCTTTAGTACAGTTGCACAATGAATTACTGACAGCTATTGTTATAAGCATATTAGTATAGTACTGGAGCACTGCCATCTCACAGCAAGAAGGTTCCTGGTTGGAACCTCCTTGTCAGTTGGGGCCTTTTTTTGCAAGTTCTTGAGGACAAAGAGAAAGTAGAAGGATGTTTTCCCATTAGCTCACAATTAAGCATTAGCTCCAGTGAAGATGAAGATGGTGAAAGTGAAGATGAGAATTTTGACTTGAATCCAGGTAAGGAAGGTGTGGTTATGCCATCGCTCTGCTCTCAGTTAATGTTTTAGGAAATACCTCACCCATTTGTCACTTCCTGATTAGCCACCTTTAGAGTACTGTTCAGCACTCGCTGTCAGCCAACTCAGATGAAATCAGCATTCCTGTATAAATGTAGTCTACACAGTACTGTGCAAAAGTCTCTTCATTTCATTATATTTTGCTGGGAAACTGGCGCAACAGTTTATGGAAATGTGCTAACATCTATGACCACCTTTATTCTTCAACACAGCCCGAACCCTATTAGGCAAGCATCTTTGTCATTTCTTAAAGTAAAAAAATGTACCTTTGGCTGCTTTCTTGTATACGCCTCAAGGGGTCGCCACAGCAGATTAATCCACATAGGTATTTTGGCAGAGGTTTTACACAAGATGCCCTTCCTGACACAACCCTCCATGGTGAGAGGGACTTGTTTCCCCACCTGGAATCAAACCAGGGACCTTGCACTTGTAAGGCGAATGTGTAAACCACTAAACTATAGGGACACTTCTTTAAGTAGTCTTCAGAAATAGTTCTCCAGCAGCTCAGGTTGAGAAGACTGAAGATAAGATCAGAGAGTTGAAGCTGTTGAAGATGGAGCTGCCAGGCAGGAGGAGACGAGGAAGACCACAGAGAAGGTTCATGGATGTAGTGAAGGAGGACATGCAGAAGGTTGGTGTGAGAGAAGAGGATGCTGGACTGGTGTTGAGCATGTGAAAATCAAATAAATTATATTCCAATGCAACTTTTCCAACTGTCCTGCCACATAAATACAGGAAAGGTCAAAGGAAGCTTATGTTTGTTCTCATAGTCTCAGGAAATAGTCTTTATATTCTCCTGTATTCTCTCTTATTTCACCGTTATTTCAGCTGCTGCTCTGTCTATAATCATCTTTGGGTTCCAATTAGTGCACATCCATAGATTGGCATACCTTTTTGGAGCCATATCTGACAATTTTAGCAACTTTTGAGCAGTTATGACACACACACACGCATACTGTGTCGCTTTAAGTCATATTTTCCCTCATGGAAACTTGAAAAATAAGCGGACAAAAATATCATATACTGCTTCTTCATTTATTATGTGGTAGTTCACCAAAATCCACAAAGCTTATGACTTTTTGATGACTTTGTAACTTTGCCTGATTGGTAAAGCATTAAACAGGCCAACCTTCACTTTGGTATAATAAAAGCCTTCCCTGCTTTTTTTTTTTGCATGCATTGGGTAAAATGCAGACTTTAAAAAAGTGCATCTCCTGCAGAGCCAGTCGAGTGTTGGACTCGGGGTACGGGATACGGGGTTAAAACTCCTGTGCATTCCCACCAGTAAAAAGGGACAACCTGTCACCCTACACACAACAGACTTCACAGGTTTTATTTTGCTGTTCTCATCTGAGAGTCTGCATACACTCCCTCTTATTATCATAATAGTTCTTAAAATCGTAGTCCTCCCTTTGATAAGCATAAAGATAAATAAAAACTAAACGGACAGGTTGATGATAAGGGCTTCAACTGCACTGCTGGTGCTTAAAAAGAATAAATTAAAACTGAGGATATGCATATCCAAAACAAGTGGAAACAATTCTATATCTAGATCAAGGTATTTTCTCATCCATTACACGTGTCCACGTACATTCCAACCACTCTTAAGCTGAATTTCATATTTTCTCAAGCAACTATGTCAGCACATGGCATGAGTCCAAACAGAGTAATATTTATTTAAATGATTCTTGTAGAACAATATACTGAAGTGTAGCCACGTACTTAAGTCATTAAAATCCAATTAAATAAAATAGATAAATCAAACCAAATGAATATAAGAAATTAAAAGGAGGGAGCAAAAACTCAACTAGATCTTTTCAGGTTTGTGCATCACTGCAACAGCTGCAGGCAAGCTCACACAATCTATGCTGCTTTTACAACTGCATGACCTTGTTTTGGCGCTACGATCCAGAAAAATGGCTAGCACGTCTTTATTACCACAGACTGTAAATCTGTGGGATTGGGTGTGCTAAATACTACTTATCAGCCCCATTACTACAGCCGTCTTTCAGAATCAGAACACTTTATTCATTCCAGGGGGAGATTGTAATTTGTTATTTTGTTGGTGGTGGCTAGCCCTGTTGGCTCTCTCTTGACACTCCATCTTCCTCCCACAGTCCAAAGACATATGTGGTGTTGGGTTAACTGGACTTTCTAAATTAGCCGCAGGTGAGAATGCGGGCGTGAATGGCTATCTGTCTCTGTGTTGGCCCTGCAACAGACTGGAGACCTGTCCAGGGTGTCCTCTGTCTTTCACCCTGTGGCAGCTGGAATAGCTGAAGAAAATGGATGGATGGATGAATCCATATAAATTGGTTTGTCTATTTATGAGAATCACATGTACTATATTGCATCACATGTAAACAAGAGGAAACAAGATCTCTGCAACTGCTTTCCACCGATTTTATCCAGGCGAACATACTTTGAAATTTTCATATTCTTTGCAATAGTTTCCCCTCATATCCTGTAAAAAAATCTGTATAACCTTTACCTTGTTGGGTTGACTCCTAATCTTCCTGGGTGGGTGCAGCGCCAGGTTATAAGGTGACTGGTGCGCTTAACTCCACGTGCAACAGCTTTATTGACATCAAATAAAGCTCCTGGGGAGATGGCCCTCCCTGCTCTCTTCACAGCCACTGGATAAGAGCCAGACTTCAGAAAACTGTCAGGGTAGATTTTAAATAACTATAGAACCAATTTAAGCCTTTCAGCACACGTGTCCAGGGGTGTGGAATTAGGGAGAACAATTCATACAGCACTCCCTTGTATTTTCCAAGGGGTCAAAACAGTGGATTAATCAGCATTGGTAATTTGGCAGAGGTTTCACACCGGATGCCCTTCCTGATGCAAGTCTCCACAGTGAGAGGGGCTTGTGTGCCCACCTGGAATCAAACCAGGGACCTTTTGCTTGCAAGGCAAATGTATAAACCACCACACTATGGGGACACTTGTACAGTACCAACAATTAAAATCAATAATTAAATGAAAAATTAACATAAAAAATATCCCACCGCATCCTTCCAGATTAACTCAAGCCATACAGAAAAATAACCTCCACATTTTATAGAATTTCAACTACACATTCGACACCACCACTACCAACAAACAAGTGGGAAGACGACCTGGTTTTCACTCCCAACACAGACTTCTGGACAGAAATTGTTGGCATTTTCTCAAACAAATGTGAATCTTATTCAGCACAGAACCACTCACAGGACCCACCTCACACAAAAAATGTTCAAAAATGGGTTTAAGTGGCACAGACGCCTGTTCAAAATGCATGTTAGGTAACACAGATGACTACTATGATGCCACATGGGTCTGTCGTCCACTTTGTGCTGTCTGGACCGCAGTAACTAATAAACTATCAGCTATTCTGACCTTTAGAATCCCTTGCTGCTTGGCAATTACAGAGATTGAAAACCTCTGAGATAACTGTAAGAACCCACTCCTTATTTCTCTACTGCCAAGACAATGATCTCAATCCCAGTATACACATGAATCTAAACCAGCATTCTCACAGGCCACAATTTACTGCGCCACATAATTTCCATCAGCACGTAAACTATTACTAACTCATCTCCATGCTGACCAGACGCCACCACTACAAACACAAGCTGTGTTTGTTGTTTCCTTCACTGTTAATCTGTTAATGTTATTATGTTATTACTTTAGAAATTACACAGTTTGTTTTGTTTTGAATATTTAGTATTCTGCTTATTTTTACATCCCTTATCAATACCAGCACACGCACGCGCGCTTGTAATTTTTTTGTTTTGTTTTCTTTACTTCATTACAACAACTACAGACTAAGCTGTAAAATCTACACTTTTTTAGACATACATTCCATAAAAGGGGTGGGGGTGGGGGTGGAGGAGAGAGAAACAAATAGGGATGGCGAGGGAGCTTCCGAGGGGAAATTCCGGCTGTGTCGAGGAATTGGACATGCTTGTCCCAAATGTCGGCTGGAGCTGTGCAGACTGTTTTTCCTGCCTGTTCCTCCATTTTCCTGGCAACATGTACTGAAATGGGGTTGGCCCCAGACTCTACGTAAAGAAGAAATTACTTAGCGATTCTGTCTTTTCTGCCACTTTTTTAATGAATGGAGTAGCTCCAGTGAGGTATATGATGGGATGAAAAGAAATACGGATTGTTGGGGGAAACATTTTTTTAAAAAAAAACTATAGAACCAGTCACAATGTGGGACACAAAAAATAGATGACACAAAAATCCCATGACCCAACATAATCAGTAAAATCATGACACTGTTTACAACAGTCTGTCTCTGTTCACGCTCCTCCTCCGCACCATTTATTTCTTGGAAATAATGCAGCAATAAAGAAATCACTCTCTTCATAGACACTAGACTTCACTGACAGTGATGACAATGAAAATTGATGTTTTGCTGTTATGATATTGAGCAGGTTTTTTGGAATCCAAACTAAACCATTCAGACACCAAAGCCACACAACTACCAAATGATTAACTCAATGTAGGCCACAATACATACACAACCCAAACGTGTGGTGCACATTAGAATCCTTTTAAGGTGCTAAAATCCACATTGTTGATGATCGTATCCAGAGCAGTGAACAGTTTTGCTTTCTGTCCTGGTCAGTGTTTCTTTCTGTGCACTTTTATTTACTCGGATAAGCCTTTTTCAAAGAAGCTTAACTTTCTCCAATTGACTGAATTTACTGAGGTTCAGTTCAACTGAATTTTATTGATGGTGAGGGGAAAGAGAAGAGAGAAAGGAGAGCAAAGAGAGACACAGACTATGGGAGAGAGAAGACAACAATTAATGACACGCAGCAGGAGCAAATAAATGCATAAGGAGTGAAAAGAGGTGGGGGGGAGAAGAAATGACCTATTGCAACCTAACTAAGCCCTAACTATAAGGAAAGTCTGAGGTCTAATCTTAAATGTGGAGAAGGTGTCTGTCTCCTGAATACGAACTTGAAGCTGGTTCCACAAGAGAGGGGCCTCATAGCTGAAGGCTCTGCTTCCCATTCTACTTTTAAACTTGAATTGCCCCTTGGAGACAAATAAAGTTTTTTGAAAACACTTCAGGAACCACAAGTAGGCCTGCACTCTGAAGCCAACTGTGTTCTGATATCTTAAGTGGTTTTATTTCAGATATCCGAACGTTATTAAAAATCTTCCTGACCATTGCAGTAGACCATGAAACCAACTACTTTTGAATATGCGCTATGCATTTTTTTTCTATTTAAAAAACCCCACGACAAGTACTGAAGGTCAAAAGATGAACATGAGAAGTGAGATCAGAGTTTCGATTGTTGTTCCCTGGTATTTACATCTAGATATGTTAAAAAACATAGAACAGAACACATTTGATTTCAAGCTACCACACTTTTCAAGTGAGAGTTAAGTACCAGAACAGACTGTTTTTACCTAAATACTTTCAAAGTTAACTTCATCAAGCCCATGACCCACAGACTCTTCAGAAGGTGAAATGCATGTACATTTGGGTTATGAGCTGGTGACTGACTTGGCCAGTAGAAAATCTTCCATTTTCCCTCCCGATGAAGTCCTTTGGTGAGGGTGTAGTGTGTTTTGGATCATTCTCTGACTGCGTAATACAGTTCCTCTCAATAAGTTTGGATGTATGATACTTGCAGTCAAATGCTCTCTCTCAGGCTGCTGTAGCTCAGAAGGTAGAGCGGGTCATCCTCTAACAAGAAGGTCAGCGGTTTGATCCCTGGCTTCTCCAGTCTGCATGTTGAAGTATCCTTGGGCAAGATGCTGAACCCCAAGTTGCTACCAATGCATCCACTGGAGTGTGCATGGTAGTTAAAAGCATAGAACAAAATGCTGTATGGTGAATGAGGCTTGTAGTAAAAAGCGCTTTGAGTGCTCAGTTAGAGTAGAAAAGTGCTATGTAAGTACCAGTCCATTTACCACGTATCTCTTCATAAATTGGCAGACAATATGTTTCTGTAGACTTCTGTATAGCCTGAGTTGCATCATCAATAAAAACAAGTGAGCCTGTTCCAGAAGCAACCATGCAAGCCTACACTATGACACAACCACCACCATGTGTCACATATGAGCTTGTATGTTTGAGATCATGAGCAGATCCCTTCTTTATCTATGCTTTGGCCTTCCTATCATTGGTAAAGGGTTATCTCATCTCAGTTCTCATCAATCCATAAAACATTGTTCCTTAATTGTTGTGACTCATCTCTGTAGTTGTTTGCAAATTCCAGTCTGGCTTTCTGATTGTTACTGCTGATGAGTGGGTTGTGTCTTGCAGTCTGGCCTGTAGATTGTTGTTCTCCAAGTGACATGTGACATGTTTACTCCTGCTCTTTGAAGGTTGTTTAGGATGTTACAGACTGTTTGGTCTTTTTTCGTTACTGCCCTCAACTTTTGTCTGTCACCAGTTGCCATTTTCCTTGTATGACCTGTTTTGATGCCTGTAGCTCAGTACAGATGTGGGTTCCTTCTTTTTCAGGACGTTCCAACCTGTGGTACTGGCTATGTCCTGTGATGGATTTTTCCCTCCTTTTCTCAGCTTCAGAATGGCATGCTTTTCTCCCATAGACAGCTCTTGTGTATTCCTGTTGGTCTACACTTCTTAACTACAAATGCAGTCATAACAGGTGAAGGCCAAAGCTTCATGTGAGGGCTACTTAATGATTAAACAATCAATCAATCATGTGACACACCTGGGTAACAAGAAACACCTGTCATGCTCACTTGAAAAACTGGATGGTTTGACACGTTTGATATGTTGTTTAACATATCTAAATGCAAATACCAGGGAATAAAAGCTAAAACTCGGACTCTCTCTTCTCATAGTCAACTTCTGAACTTACACAAAATGTTCAAAGTTCACAGCAAAAACAAATGAATTGGTTGTGATGCTGTAACACTTTAGGAGGGGGGCGTAGGGTTGTAAAGTACATCATTATAAAGTGAGTCAGGACAATGTAGGCATTTGCATTCATACACATAGTGACAAGATCAAGAATGAAATGTTATGTACTTTCATGAAGATCAAGGCAAGTTACCTGGTTATTATATAAGGGACAAGTGCATCAGGGCAGTTTCACACTTATCATGCAAACAAATCTTGCAAAACATTTATACCTCTGAGGGAATGGCCCAGGCAAGTCTCTGAGGATCGGGTAGCGAGGGCTCCACCTCGCCTTTACAGTGTCCGTTCTCAGTGTAGCCCAGCTGAAAGGCATCTGTGGCCAGGGTGTACTGTAGGAAAAGAAATGACAGGCAAGAGACTTATTCTTGAGCACAGTCTGTGCTGTGGTTGGCTGAGCGTCTAGCCTCAGCAGCTAACTATAGCGTTATTTAGAATACTTGCAATACTAGAAGAATAACAGAATGTG
>VUQH01084968.1:0-14333 GCA_015106775.1 Etroplus canarensis
AGACACAGAGAGCATGTTCATACACTACTATGTATATTGGTCATTTGACTAAAACAGTGTTCCTGTCAATGTTAAAACCAAACCCATGCCCTTGTCAGGAAGTCCCATTTGAGTAAATAATCCATGAGGCTTTTCAGATGTCAGAACACTACACTGCTTTAAAAGCTACAAGGTCTTCTACTTTGTGATTGTATTTGTTCACACAGTGTTGTCATATAATGTTGTACACGGTTTTATTCCTTAGCTAGAGATTCATGCTGTGCCAGAACAACAGTCTTCCACGATTCTTTTTCAGTCTAAGCATTTCATAAATTCATAAAAATATATTTTAAGAAAGGTTGTTACTAAACTAATTCATGGAGATTTACATTTTATGATGTGTGACCAACACTCCCAATTAAATATTTCACAGCATATACTACGTATAGATTCAGCAATTTAATGCAATGAACTTATCTCTTTAAAAAACAAAGTGATTTTTATTTGCTCTCAACAACTGAACATAAAATAAGTTAACCAGAAGGAAGACTTGACAGTGAACTACTTACCCCTTAATGACCATAAAAATAAAAATAATAAAAATTCAACTCACACAGAAAATGACTGAGTGGAGGATGGTGGCAAGAGATCTGAAATATCATCGTGCTTTTGGCAAACTGATGTTTGAAATTTCAGGCAAACTGATAGCTGTAACCTTAGCATCCTAAAAGACCTTGCAGTGGTACTACTACTCGTAGTTCTAACATGGTATCACACTGGCTCCCTTAAGAGCTAATGGTACCTCTACCAAATCCCTAGCTGTTGTTAAGCCAGTTTGATGAGAATGAAAAATAAAACACTTGATCATGCTGGGAATCATGCTTCTTCATGTGTACATTTGGAAATAATCAGGCATTTTGGTTGCAGGACTTTCATCTTGGTGGCTTCAGCCACAGCCACAACTTTAAAATGCCCTCCAGCAAGTAAGAGTGCTGGCTAGATAGTGTCACTTTCCATTACCACCATGCCTGCCTTCCTAAAATTGGGGAGGACGTGTCTGTAAACATTGCAGGGGACCTTAGATTGACTGCAACAAGAGCTTAAATAGAAATCTAAGGATTGTAGGGTAGTAGTAAAAGAAGATTATAAATTATATAAGTCTGGCTTGTTGCTTAATATTAATCCATATGACCTCACTTGGCCACAAACAGGCAGTAAGTTCAGATCTAGGGCATTAATGAAATCAGCTGAACTGCAAAGATTGAATTCTTGTATATGCGATGAGATGATGCTGTTAGCCTCCATCTTTACTGATTAAGGCACTATCTGTGGGGAAGGGCAGCCAGCTTAAAAGAAGACAAAGCTCAATAGAGCTCACGGACATCTTTTGTTCAAATCCACTGCTCCTAGCATGGCTTTTAAATACCTTATGACAGTGCTGCTAAAACAACCTGATATTGTACGACTGACTGACCAACCAATATTGTATTTGCTATGCCTGCGAGTAATGGAAAGTGCAGCAAAGCGCATGGCCAGAGAGAGAGAGAGAAAGAGAGACTGTGACACAGAGAGACAGGGAAATAACTGTTAACTGTGCAGCCAATATCTCTGTCCCTGTCCTTTTTCTATTCTGCATTGTGCAGCATTGTGTGCTAGTGGTAATCAATGGTTGGCGCTAGTTATTTGTGGAGTCACATCCTGAGTGCCAGCTCAGGCAGACTCCAAGGTCAACTTACAGTGCACATAGGGTTACAACACAGCGGCTCATGCACATGAGCACATGCATACACCATAACAGGAGCGCTCAGGTTATAGTCTGATTGGCTGATCACCCCCCTGAAGTGAAGCGCCGTCATCATCTCTAACTGCTAGTCATGGCAGAACAGAACGGAAATGCACTGGATCTGGATTTTTCCTGACAGAGATGTGTGTTGACAAGGGAGGAAGCCACAACACAATGCACACTCCAGGCATTCATGCCAAGTCGAAATATATGCTATGTGATAATTGAAGTGGGGGATACTCTGCAGTATATGTGGTCTCTGTTACATATGGGAGACGTCAATTTGAGATCTACTTTTTTCTGCTTTTTTAAATTGTAAAAATGTATTATACACACATACACACACACGCACGCGCATATATATATATATATATATATATATGTGTGTGTGTGTGTATGTGTGAGAGAGTGTATAAAAGCTGTTTTTGCCTTTTTAAGTGGCCGAAATAATAAGTCCAAGTGAGCTATTTTTAAGTCAGAGGTTTGCACTTGATGTGTTGTTTGTTTCCACTCGGCCTCCCCGTCACACATCAGGAGCTTGTTTGGTTCAACGGTAGTTATCTTTCAGCTTGGCAGTCATCCACCGAAACACATCAAAACCATTCAAGGGAAACAGCCCAAAGGGTTTGCAACAGGGTAGGCCAGCTGAGAGATTTAGGTTTTTCATCTCTTTGAGATATGCATTTTACATACATTTTCTCATCTCTCTTATCACTTAGTGCCATGTAAAAGCTGCTATAAGTTATCTATTACTATTTGGGCATATTTTAACAGCCCAAAATGTTCAAGTTTCTAAATTCCAAATAAGACATGATGACCTGCTGAGTGGACTCGGCAGGTAAGTGCAATATCAAATATTGTCTTGTAAATTTGCATGTCTTAGTTCTGAATCTTATGTGAATAGAACCTCATATCTGCTGCAGGCATAACAAAGATCACTTCAGTTTAGAAATTGGCATTACTTTCAGAAACCTACTGCACAAGTTTTGTTTTTTTGCTGTAGTTTTAATGAACAAGACACTTTGCTGCTTTAGTCTACTGTGTAGACTACTGTGCAGTTGGAGAAGCATGTGCAGTGAAAGGGTGATATTTTTCTATTTATTTTGTACTGACTGAAACATGCAGCATGTGATCTTGCTGATTTATACAACTTCAACCTGATCACAAGAGTTCATCTGTGTAATTACCTGGTACAAACATCTGTTTGTAACACATTCAATGAGATTTCTGTTGAGCTATTGTATTGATTAAAATGAGAGCAGAGGCTCCTTTTGATGCAGAGGTTTAAGACAAGACTTCACACATTTTTCTTCTCATTATAACATGACTTAAATTGTTATTCACTACTCATTTCTGTCAGTTTTTGTTAATTACATGCAATTTTGTGCTAAACATACAGTATATTTGCAGTATACATTACATGACAGCTGTGACAAAGAGAATGCTGACAGGCAACGTATTACAGATAAAACAAAAATTAAGAATTAATATGATAAAAGTATGTTAAAACAATTGTTTTTATTTATCTATGTACATTTCATTTTGTTGTTATTGTGCTTTTTTTGTCAATTGAGACGTACTGTTCAATTAAATGTTATTTTCCAATGAAATAAACTAACAATCGTGTACTGTCTCTTCCAAAACTTTTGGAAGAACAAGACTAATTAATTTTTTTGGTTTTTGCGCTTAAGACATTTATCTGTGAGATCAAAAGATTAATATAGGAAGAGAGCTCACAGTTTCAGTTGCTATTCTTTAATATTTACGTCAAAATATGTTAAAGAACATAGATAATACCATTCATTTTTATTATTAACATTTATTTAACCAGGAAGTGAACTCTTGAGATTAAGAATCTCTTTTGCGAGAGTGTCCTGGGCTGGTGAGCAGCATTACCCTAGCATGTTTTTCAATGGCAGGAGAAACCAGAGCTCCCAGAGAAAACCTGCGCAAGCACAAGGAGAACATGCAAACTCCACACAAAAGGACCCTGCCTGGATTTTGAACCCAGGACCCTCTTACTGGGAGGTAGCAGTGCTAACCACTGAGCCACCATGCTACTGTGTCAAACTATCCAGTTTTTTAAGAAGGAGGACTGGAACATGACAAGTAACAGATGTTTCATATTAGTCAGGTACGTCATATAAGTTTGATTTAATCATTCAGTAGTCCTGGAGATCTACAATACCTATAAAAAAGTCTTCACCCCCCTTGGATGTTTCACCCTTTTATGGCTTTAATAAATGAAATCATGGTCAATATAATTTGGCTTTTTTGACAAGAATTTAAAAAAAAAAAAGGTTTCTTTCATGTCAAAGTGAAAACAGAGTTTTATAAACTAATGTCAAGGTAAAATAAATGTTTTCACTTCGCTTGTAAGGCGAATGGTCCCTGGTTCGATTCCGAGTGGGGACACAAGTCCCTCTCATCACAGAGGGTTGCATCAGGAAGGGCATCTGGCATAAAACTCCGCCAAATTACCATTGCTGATTAATCCACCCCTTGAGGAGAATACAAGGGAGCAGCCGAAGGTACATTATTTAGTCGATGCACATTTGACTGCAATCATAGCACCGAGTGTGAGTTGGTGTGGAAATGTCTCAATCAGGCTGGCACATCTAGACACTGCAATTTTTCTACATTCAGTTCAGATCTATCATGGCACATCATGAAGAGGAGAACCAGACAATGGTGACCATGGACTGCTGAGTAGCTGAAGTGTTATATCAAGCAAGAATAGACAAAATTTCCAGTTGTAAAACCAGCACAATAAATATTCTCAGTCCCAAAACAATTAAAAGTGTTATTGAAAGCAAAGGTGATACAACACAACAGCAAGCATGCCTCTGTCCCAACTTTTGCTGTGTGTTTTAGCCATCAAATTCATAATTTGTGTAAATTTACATAATACAATCAAATTGGTCGGTAAAACAACTGAAAATCTTTTCTTTTTACTTTTGTTAGTTCAATAAAGGTTAGCGTGAAGTAACATAGCACATATTTTTGTTCTTGTTGCATTTTGAAAAATATCCCAACTTTTCTGGAGATAGAGTTTGTAGTAAGGTAAAGAGCCTACAATAATACAGGGAGAACCTCAATAATCAGACATTCCAATATGAGAAGCACTTGGCTATGGCGGGAAAGAAAAACTCCCTTTTAACAGGAAGATACCTCTGACAGAATGAAGCTCAAGGAGGGGCAGCCACCTGCCATGACCGGTTGGGGGCCGATGTTAAAGGCAAGAGAACAGAAGAGCGTAGAGAGATTGCAAACAACAAACAGAACAAAACACAAACATCACTGCTTTAGAACTTTGGTTGTCGGCTCCTTAATAGAGAATGTGATTATGGATTTTTGTTGTACTTAAAGCATTAAAATGCTTTCATCCTAAGATATCTTTACAGTCTCAAAGCTATTCTGGAATGTCCACAGACCAGAATAAGTAATTTAATATGACTGTTTTATGTGAGGCTGGTCACCTACAATGAGTAGCGAGGGCCCTGAAGACCCCTAGATATTTAAGTCCCATAATTACTATGTGGTATTCTGATACAACATGTTCTACTGATGAGCACCTTAAGGGCATTTCTTTAATATGTTTCTAAACAGTCATTCATTACTGAACAAGTAATTACAAACTTAATTATTCACAGCAAACATATGCAGCCTTCAAGCTGAACTTGTCTCAGGAATAAAACTATTATTCAAAGCTTTCGTGTGCTTCTTTTACATTTTAAAATATTTTATGTAGTTGTTTACGCATTTGCCCCACAAGCGAAAGGTCCTTGGTTTGATTCCAGGTGGGGTCACAATTCCCTCTCACCATCAAGGGTTACGTGAAGAAGGGCATCTGGCTATTCTATTCTCCCCTTGGGGAGAATACAAGTAAACAGCCAAAGGTACATTATTTAAATGCTGTCTTACAAAACAATTTCTATTCACCTCAATTGATTTGAGGGGAAGGCACTCAGCATCTAATAACCTGGACAATGCATACATCCACAGATTGGTTGGTTGGTGGTTAGTGGGTAAAAAAGAAAAGGTTTTTTTTTGTCATTCCTGGGGAAGTGATCCTAGAAATGCAATACTAAGACAGAATTTCCCTCTTCTGTAACATCTAAACCAGGTTTCTCCACAACCATTCACCCACTCACAACACAGGGAATAGTTATATAAAATCCTGTCTATTAGTAAATGTGTCTGCCCAGTCCCCCACCACCCTCACCACCCCTACACCCCAACAGCGTGAGGCAAGCTCTGATGAAACCCACTGAAAACAGCTCTTATGCTCTACTGAATCAAGCCCTCACCCCAAAGGCAAACTCATCATCTCCATCTCTGCTGGAGCGCCAACGTCTCTTCCTCTCCTCCCTCTTGCCCCATGTGAGACTTTAGCTGATTTCAATCAACTCTGGCTCAATCAGAGCGTCTCTGCACCCGTGTCAGCTGAAGGTGAAGGTAAGGTTGGCTTGCAAAGTAGGCCGTTGACATCTCAGAAGTCAGGGCTGAGGGTGGAGCCATCAAGCCTCTGAAGGGTGTACAGGGATGTGAGATTTATGTGACAGGCTGCCTGAAGACGTTAGCATTGCAGGGTGTCATGGATCTCACCAAAGCTATGGCCTCCATGCCACGTGACTTCTAGGCTGCATAGATGTTTTCCTCCCAGTCAAGAGAGTCTGTCACGGCTTGTCCCCGCTAACAATGCAACCTGTCACAGTCCAACAATGCACACCTGGCTGATGCATCACAAGAAACACAGCAGTTATATAAAAACCCGGGAAAAAGAAAATGTATTAGTGGAGTTAGCTGCAGAAAATATTCTAAGAATTATAACAGTAAATTAACAGAAAATAATAACACATTTTCACTTCAGCACACCCAGAAAAAAATCAGGTAGACAAGTTAAGAACATGGCTAAAAAGTAAAAAAGATAATGTAAAATTATAAGAAGATGTATGGAAATCTGCACTGAAGGTAGGAAGGGCAGGGTTGTGGTCTTGCACTGTATTTCATGGATGGCTACCTTAACTTCTGTGTGATGCTCCGGGGAGCGGCACAGCAACTAAAACATACATACTTACTTGATGTAGCTACATTTTTGGTTAAAAATGGGTCAGATAGATCAGACAGGAAAATTTCAAGGAAACTGTTCTGTGCATCTTCTAAGTGCTCACAGTTTTTTAAAAAACATAACATTTTATATTTCTGAGTGTTGTTTTCATGTTTAACTGTCACATATTTGTATGCTAAAAAAACAACTTCCAAGTCTGTATGCACAGATCTGCTTGTCACATGTTATCAAAGATGATGGAACCTCTCTCTCGCTGTCTCTTTTGCGCCATTTTTCTCTAAACCCTTCCTGAGGTCTAAAGATAAACATTTGACCAATCTTCTGCCATTCTCCTTCAGGATACAAACTGCTCTTGTATCAAAAGGTGCAAAGCTTGACAGCTGTAGTAAATATCTGGAACAGTTTCCCCTGAATAAAGATCTGTTCTGGCTGCTGATTTACCAGGCTAGTGATTTAACCTGTCAAAAATCGATATGCCTAATCAATATGACTATCATAGCAGAGTAAAAGCAACTGTTTGTAGCTGACATGATGGCTGAACAATCAAACAGGCAGTCACAGGGTGGAGTCTAAGAAAAATTACTTTTGACAGGTAGACTGCTGAGAAACCTGACGGGGAACATGACTTGCCCTTTAATTGTTTGGGGTGCTCTGTAATGTAATCATGAAATGAGAACTTGGCAGCTCTAAGCGCCAATGTATGAATGTGGAATCAGTATTTAGTTCACTTTCACCCATAATAATGGGTTTGCAAGTAAAGTGTGTCACTTTGAATAGTATAAACCTCCCTCATCTCACACCTTTCAACATTTCTCCACAACTAACGCTCCCCTCTCTGCGAGCCAGCATAAAGTTAAAACGAACATTCTTTGGAGACACGTGAGTCATGCAAGACATCACTGCCCACGTCTGTGTGTGGAGGCTGATGAGTAATCCAGCTTGGACTCAGGCAGGAGGCGAGCTTTTGAAGCCAAATCTCAGCAGAGTGGGGAAATATTAAGGCACAGACCAAGGTAAACACACCACTAATGCAAGACTAATGATAGAAAAGGACTCAGTACGTGACCTTGATCAAAACGTGAATGTACGATATAGATTTGATCACATTTGTGGCATCACATCTCACTGTCTGAGTCAAAAAATGTAATAATAGGATAGTATTACAGAGGGATGGACAGGAATAAACTCTTGACTCACCTGACCAAAATGTCACCCCACATAAAAGCAGTGATATAAAACTGGCCTCAGGCTTCAAAAGCAGCAAAAGTTGCATGTAATTCTTACATAAACTGTATCAGAGGACTGAGGTCATGGGGGTCAGATGGCAGAAAGTCACTCCACACAACCAAACACACCAAGACAGAGTTGACATCTCAAGAGCAGCCAGTATTGAGTTAGATAAAGCAATCATCTCAGCAATTAGTGAACTAACAGTAGAATCTGAAAATATTTTAATTATAGGTTAATTTACAGTCATAAAAAATAATGTTTTCAGAGGACTGACTCTATGCAATCCTGTGAAAAACTAAGTACATACAATTTTCCCTCAGGGATTAATAAAGTATTCTAATTCTGATTCTGAAGTATAACCTTACTACTTACATAGGAATTAAGAGGGTAAGTAGCAGCCAGTTGCTGATCTAATACACTTGTTTAATTGATCATCAGCCAGTGTGAGAACCTCTATAAAAGCAGTTTTGGAAGTTTGCTGATCTGGAGATTCAGGTGTGTCTTAACATAAAGCCACAATCTTCCAAGGACCAGCAAATTCACCCCAAAGTCAGACCGTACAATGTTCAGAGAAATTGCAAAAAATCCACGACTCTACAGGCCTCAGTTAGCATGTTAAATCTTAAAGTTCATGAATGTACAACCAGAAAAAGACAACAATATGGCTTGTTAGGAAGGGCTGCAAGAAGAAAGCTTCTTCTCGCTAAAAAGAACATGGCAGAATGGCTTAGATTTGCAAAGTTGGATCTGAGCAAACCACAAGACTTCTGAAAAAATGTCCTTTGGACAGATGAGACAAAAGTGGAGATATCTGGCTGTAATGCACATCGCTATGTTTGGCGGGAATCAAACACAGTATACAATCCATTTACATCCATAGCATCTGGGCACCCTGCAGTCATTGAGTCAACCACAAACTCCTCTGTATATCAAAGTATTTTAGAGTCAGTCTGACAGCTAAAGTTTGACCCAGATTGGGTCACGCACTAGGACAATGATCCCAAGAACACCAGGATATCTACAACAGAGTGGAATGGAAGAAAGAATCAAGGTGTTGCAAGTCCAGACTTCAACCTGATTTAAATGTTGTGGTGGGACCTTAAGAGAGTGGTACATAAACAAATGTGTGCAAACCTCAAAAACTAAAGCAACATAAAGAAACTTAGGCCAAAATTCCTATACAACAATGCAAGAGAATGATGAAGTCACACAGAAAACAAATACTTTGAGTTATTGCTGCTAAAGCTGTAAAGATGTACTTAGATTTTAATATAACTTTATAGAATCCTGTGAAAGTTTTCTTTTGCATGACTGTATTTTTTAAGAAATAAAGAACTAAAATTTCCTACTTATCCAACTGAATATGTAGGCCTTTGGCTGATTTTTGAATATCTTTTCTTGTGTTCTTGGTAATTGTTGAGGGCCTTTTTCAATATTTTCTGATATTTTTTGAACTAAACAATCAATCTGCAAATCAAGAAAGCAGTCTGCAGAGTGATCGATAATGAAAATTATTCTTCATTTTGTTCAATTCTCAGTTTTGGCCCTAGGAAAAAAAAAGATGACATTGGGTATTTACTTTTTTGTTTTGGCTAAAAATAATGAGAATGTAACTAGAAGGGTCCCAAAATGCTACAAAATAGTTGCAGTCATAATCATTTCAGTTCACAAAATAATGAGGGTGGCCATAATCATACAATTACGCAACATCTACGAGAAAGACAGTGCACACACAGACTCACACACACACACACCAATGACAAAGGCAGAGGTGGGAGCATGATGTGATGATCAACATTATTATAAATAGATGTTTTCTAATGCTCATATTATTACAATGTCCACACAAAGCATCTTCTCATAAAGCAGCAGAAAAGTGCAGTTTAAGGTCCACAAATTGCACAGCAATACAACAGCCGTGCCACTGAAGCAGTGATCCATTAAATTAAGACACAGTGAAGCAAAGTGAGAAGGTCAAGCACTGCCCTGAATGCACTTTATGTCAGACCTACAGTGTACAAGGCAAAGGAGCTACTGTATAATATCTTCAGTTTTCCAGCCATGGAGAACATGTGAGCTCGCGAACAGCTTGCTTTGCTGCGGCTACGTGATTATACATGTCTGTTCACATGTGAGTTGCCACGATGCATCAATTTAATTAATGTGAATGTGCTCAGAGCAGCCCAGAGTCATTCCTGCCCACGGTAGAAGGGTTGTTACGTCACTCATACACAGAGTAGGAAACACACACGCTGTCATTTAGAGACATTTTTCTGCCTATAAATGTGAAGAATGTTCTTGTAACATCCAAGACAAATCTCTGGTCATTTGTTTAACTTAATGATCCATTCCTGCCACATGTTCCTCTTTTATTTTCATGTTTGGAGCTCTTTCTGTGAGGTAGTGTGTGCTGTGCAGCTGCAGCTGCTGAAACACACACTGACTTCTGGCTGCATTCATTAGCTCCTGTGCTTCTGGGAGGATCTGGCTAACAACACTGCACAGGCTTTCAGCCCTCATCTGTGTCTCTCCTCCCCCTGCCCTCCTTGCCAAGCTGAAGGAGTAAAATTTAGACGGTGTGTGTGGTCACCACCACGGGTGCATAGGGAGACGGGGTGGGAGTTCTGGGAGTGCGCTCAGCCTGCGGCCCCTTCTTAAAAATATTGTAAAACGCACATTTGTAATGACAAACAAGGAAAATCAGTCTAGATGCCCAAGATTTTCCTAAAAGCTTTTTCAGGCTTTGGAATAAAATGGAGTATTTTACATGCTGCCACAGGAGTTGATGTCCTCCCTGACTTCAAGGCAGTCCTTAAATCACAGACATGCTCCCTTGAAATCCAGTAATATAGCTGTGAACATACAGTTGTGACAAGCCTTTGACTGGATGGTTTTATTTGCAGCCTCTCAGGCATTTTGTGAACCTTAACATTACTTGCGGTTGGCTGCAGCTCCTCATGTGTCACAATAGTTTATAGTCTGTCCTCAGTGGATGCTCGCTAAGTCACAGAAACAAAACCTGGGTCATTTGTGAGGGTGGAAAACCCGAAAGACAGAACATTCATTTTCATTTCTAAGACAGGAAATGTTCAGGCATCATCTCCTCTTCAGTTTATCATTACATCTCTGAAACTGTCACACCAGGCCTGTCAGTATGGATATAACTGTATATATTTATATATTTGTTAAATATTCAGTTATCTGCACAAACTAACAACTCTGCTTGGAAACCAGCATGTACTTATTAATTTGTGGTATGTCCTGCATGTTATGAGTATTTTTACATAGAAATGTGTTGTGTCTGGTTTGTCAAGCACACCCACTGTAAATGGTATAGACAAAGGCGTCATCTGCTCAGGCAGCCTGCCACCCAGCCTGCTCCTCATCTATAAAAAGTGATAACAAACTCCTACTTCTGAATGACAGCAAATGTCAGACTATAGCTCTGACTCACACTGCAAGGATTCATCAAACCTCGCATCATCTGCCAGACGCCAGGCTGTCAGGAGAGAGGAGTCTTTCAAGCTGAACCAGCAAAGTTTGCACACTAGCGTCTCCAAATGGCAATGCGCCGTCTGTAGAAACTATTTGAACTTCAAAACCCATAAATCCTGTGAGGTGACGTCAAGTAAACTAGGATCTGCATGTTTATGTTTACCAACCCCGCCGGCATGCTGGGATGACAAAAGGTCTAATTTTAGAAAGTCTGCTCTTTCTCTTCGAGTTGTTGAAACATTCTGCTGTATGTTTATGTTGATACCTGATATAATTGTTGTAAGGCCTGGATTTGTTTCCATAAAAGTCTAATATGACCTTGCCACACCAGTGCAAATCACTGAGTTAAACAAGCATGCCTCTCATGCACTGCCTTTGTACTACTTAATTAGCAGGATTACAGAATAACATGCACTCTCCAAGCTCTGTTTTGGTATCCACCAACTTCTGAGAGGGATATCTTTAATGACTTGGTTCAGGTGTGGCTCAGAAGGTACAATGGGTCATTCACTAATCGTAAGCAGGGGGTATTCGAGGAAGGATCACTGAGCTATTGGCAAGGCCAGGCATCTGTCATCTGTTCTCAATTCACAAACATCACTATTCCTCCAAGAGCATAGGTCAGAATTTAATTAAACTTATGATCACCTAATAGGTTTTCCACCAAACTGTGCTTAAAGTCAAGGTCATATTTGTCTTTTTATGGTCACTTTTCCATTTTCACAAAAACTGCTACTCCTCCTAGAGTATTGGTCCGATTTTAGTGACACTTGCATCACAGCAGGTCTCACTACCATCTTGTAAACCTTCCCTTTAACTCTTGCTCCTATCATTCTGTCAAAAAAGCACCCCTGACACTCATCTCCACCCACTCCTGCCTGAACTCTTTTCTTTACTTCTCTTGTGCTGTCTGTTGCTTTGGATGGTTGACCCCAGGTCTCATTTAAACTCCTCCACTTTCACTATCTCTACTCCTTACATTTCACCATTCTACCCGTCTCCATCTCACACACACAATTTTGTCTTGCTTCTGCTGGCTTTCATTCCTCTTCTCTCCAGTGCATACCTCCACCTTTCCAGGTTCTCTTCCACCTGTTCTCTGCTCGCACTATAGCTCACAATGCCATCTGAAAACATCATAGTCCGTGAAGACTCCTGCCTGATCTCATCAGTCAACCTGTCCATACAAAACAAACACAAAGGAGCTCAGAGTTGATCCCTGATGTAATCTCACCCCCATTTTAAACCCATCTGTCACTCCTACTGCACACCTCACCACTGTCTCACTGTCCTCATACATGTCCTGCACCACCCTCACATACTTCTCTGCCACTCCTGACTTCCTTATACTTTAGATAATATTTTTCATGAAATAGTCAAATGTCTCATTTTCAACATTTGATGTTGTCCATATTCTTTCACAAATAAAATATTGGTTTATGAGATTTGCAAATCATTGCATTGTGTTTTTATTTATGTTTTACGCCACATCCCAACCTTTTTGGACTTGGAGTATTTTAACACAGTATTAATATTGCCTGTGAGACAGACACCTGTTTTTAAGCAACAGGAATACTTTTTTACTTTTCGAACAGTTACCACAAACAGGATGGCCTTCTGTAAGCCATTAATTGCTACAGGAGTCTTTGGCATGGTGGCCTGTTGCTAGCTAAACATGTCTACAACAATCAAAGCCCTAACACAGCATATTTAACAATAATCAAAGCCCTAACACTGCATATTTAACAATAATCAAAGCCCTAACGCTGCACATTTTAAGTAATGATCACAATAAAACCAAATTATTTAAACTTACACATCAACAGTTTCATGTGCCTTTATGCTTGCCTCTGCTGAACTTTTGCAAATTTTTTAATGAAACAAATACACAGGTGAAAAGTGCAGATAACCAGTAAACTTAAATGCCTATAAAAAGTATTCACCCCCTTGGTTGTTTCACCCTTTTATTGCTTTAATAATTGAAATCATGGTCAATATAATTTGGCTTTTTAAACAAGAATTTTCAAAAATAAAGAGGCTTCTTTCATGTCAAAGTGAAAACAGAGTTCTAATGTCAATTAATTAAAAAATATATAAGGTAAAATAAATGTTTGCGTAAATATTTAGCCCCTTTATGTCAGTATTAATAGATACACCTTTGGCTGCAATCACATCACTGAGTCTGTGTGGATATGTCTTAATCAGGTTGGCACATCTGGACGTTTTTCTTCATTCTTCCTTACAAAACAGCTCAAGCTCTGTCAGGTTGCTCAGGGATGGGGCATTCACAGCTCTTTTCAAGTCCAGCCACAAATTCTGGACTGGACTGAGATCTGGACTTTGACTTATACAAACCAGATCATTCGCCTTGTTGTCTTTGATACATTTCCATGTAGCTTGTGCTGTATGGTTGGGGTCCTTGTCTTGCTGGATGATAAATCAAGATTTCAAGATCTTTATTGTCATTTCGACCACATATAGCTGACGCAGAACATAGTGAAATGAAATAACATTTCTCCAGGACCTGGTGCAACATATAAACATATGATATATGACAGAGACATATGACAGAAGGTATCAATATGAGAAACAGAGCTAAGACTAGGGTTTTTTTTTCACAGTTTAAAATTTAAGTTTAAAAGATTTAAAAAGTAAATAAATAAAGTGCAACGTGTGCAACATGTGCAATAGTTGCAAACAATGCAAAGAACACCCTGATTTTGTACATAGTACAAAGTCCAACATTGCAGAAAACAGTACACAAGAAAGGCAATA
>VUQH01084971.1:0-10000 GCA_015106775.1 Etroplus canarensis
CTGTTAACATAGGGCTTCCTTTTGGCACAGTACAGTTTTAACTGGCATTTGTGGATGTAACTACGTATTGTGGTACTTGACAAAGGTTTGCCAAAGTAGTCCTGAGCCCATGTGGTGATATCGCTTATAGATGAATGACGATTCTTGATGCAGTGCCGCCTGAGGGATCGGAGATCACGGTTGTTCAGCTTAGGCTTGCGCCCTTGTCCTTTACGCACTGAAATTCCTCCAGATTCCTTGAATCTTTTAATTATGTTATGCACTGTTGAAGGTGAAATATCCAAATCTCTTTCTATCTTTATTTGAGGAACATTGTTTTTAAACATTTCAATAATTTTCTCACGTATTTGTTGGCAAACTGGCGATCCTCGGCCCATCTTTGCTCCTAAAGGACTAGACCTTTCTTGGATGCTGCTTTTGTACCAAATCATAATTACAGTCACCTGCTGACATCACCTGTTTCAAATCACATCATTATTTAATCAATTTACCTGATTACTAGCCCTAAATTGCTCCTGTCCCAACTTTTTTTGAAATGTATTGCAGGTCTGAATGACAGGAAAGGATGTATATTTACAAATGAAATGAAGTTGATCAGACAAAACATGAAATATTTTGTGTTCATATTGTCTGCAATGAAATACAAGTCAAAGTAAATTTAGAAATCACTACTTTCTTTTTTTATTTGCATTTTCCATACTGTCCCAACTTTTTCTGATTTGGGGTTGTATAAAATCTACATTTTACCACTTGAATAAGACTGTCAGATTTAAAAATCTTTGTAAAAATTAATTCAGCCAAGATAAATATTTATGAAAAACAATCTTTTGTCATGTAGACCAGTTGTTCTCAAGCCCTTCTTGGCACTACAGAAACAGAAAAAAGTTCACACTGCACAATTTTCATCAATCATTAACAAAAAAAAAAAAGGATTCAAGTTGAAATTTAGTTAAAGTTGGTGCAGTTGCATTAGCAGACTCTTGTTTCTTTATATTCCCTATTAATATCATATTCTTTTCACTTAGTTCATTTTTTTCTAATGGTCCTCCACTCCCCACCAGTGAGGCCCACCCTACAATTTGAGAACCATTGACATATACAAAGTTTGTGCAATTGCCTGCATGCACTTGTTTGTGTGTGTTTGACATATACCAGTTCATGAGTGAACGGAGCTCAGGGCAAACTGCTTACTGCCATATAAAAGTGTTAACACTGATCCTCTTGGCAATAACAGGACACTGTGTTTTCTCTCTGAGAAAGCCATCAATCGCTCAACAGCTTATGACAGCTCCTCCAGGGATGGTAGAGCACATGGTGTACTAGTGAACATCAGAACCCCCTCGCTCCCTCCCTCACTTTCTCGCTCTCTAGCTCTCTCGTGCTCTCTCTCTCCCTCTTCTTCTTTCACATGCTCTCTCTCATGCACATACACATGCACACACACACACACACACACGCACCCTCACACATCATTCTGTCGATAAATTTGTCGTCCTTTCTTCGACTTTCACTTTTATTAAAACCCTCATTTAAAAACACTACATTTTCACATCCATGTATATATATTGTAAGTGACACCATTGTTTTCACCAACTAATAAACTCAAGCACAGGAAACAGTGCTTGGTCCAAATCCTGTGTAACAAAACTTTTGAAACTTCAGGCGGTTGCACAACTCACTGCTATGAATAACAGGAAGAGAGCTATTTTTCCTCTTAGTCTAATTGCCTGTCACTCAGCAAAATCTTCATAGTCAGTTTGCATAAATGTAAACACCTACTAAGGTTAGGCTTCATTGAAGTTGTATAGATGCAAGAAAAACTTAGTGCACCGCTTGGAATTAGAATTATTCGTAACTTTCATCTGAGTTACAGGTACAGTCTGACTAAACTAACCAACAAATCATTACATATTATGTCATACTGAGTATAACTCACAATTCAAGCTAAGAAAAGAAAGTGAATGCTTGATATTTTAAGTCACAGAAAGGAACAGCAACTTCTATTTCCTGTAACTGCACACAAGACATGCACAGTATTGGGGGTTGGACCAGTGCTTCTTAAAAACTGTTTCAAATCATCAGTGGTTCTGTGATGCCTTCTCGTTCTAAAATGTACATTTTCTCCTTTTGCATCAACCAATTTCTCCTGAACTTGAGGTTATGAACTGCAGAAATTCTCCCACAAAATGTTTTAACACTTGTTTTTCCTCAGATTTCAAAGCACCCAACCTCTGAGGCAGCAAAGCAGTCCCAAACTATGATGAGCCCTCCATTGCGCTTGGGGTTGGGGGAGGTTTTGTTAGGCTGGTGTGTAGAACCCTTTTCCTCTAAATGAAGTACTATATTTTTTTCTCAGAACATTAAATTGAGATCCACCTATTCACAGAACATTGTACAGAAGTGCTACTGAACATCCATTTGGTCTTTATTATTCATTTATTTATGAACAAATATTAGGACACCCTTTCATAAGGAGAGTAGCAATAGTGCTTCATTTTCTCCTTTTGAAAACAGTTTGTCTTATTGTATCAAGGTCCTTAGAATTTGTTTTGTAGGCTTTTCCAGCTTGGTGCATCTTTATAATGATTCTTCTAAGGTTGTGTGAAAGTTTTTTGTTCATGTGAACTGGTCTTTCTTGAGAAGAGTAGACTTTGTCACCAAGTGACCCCATAAAGTTACAGAGTGGGTTCATTGAGTGCTGAAGTGCATAGTGATTAAAGTCACCAATGCTTTGCCGACTCAATAACACCTCCAAACCTCCTATGGCATTGACATCAGCACAAAAAAATGTTGAGTTTCACACCGGGGGTTTCAATGACCTAGCAATTGCATGCAAGCCTTACATCACCAAGCACAATGCCAAGCATCAGATGGAGTGATATAAAGCACACTGGACTCTGGAGCAGTGGTAAAGTGTTTTACGGAGTGAAATATCACACTTCTTTATCTGGCAGTCTGATGATTTGACAAATACCAGGAGAACCTTATCTGCCTGACTGCATTGGGCCAACTGTAAAGTTTGGTGGAGGAGGGATAATGCCATGGGTTTTTTTCTGTTGGGTTGCCTGGGGTCAGTTAGCTCAAGCAAAGAGAAATCTTAATGCATCAACTTTCCAAGACATTTTTTTCTTTGCTTCCATCTTTGTGGAAACAGTTTGAAGAAGGCCGTTTTCTGTTCCAGCATGACTGTGCCTTAGTGAACAAAGTGAGGTCCATAAAAGCATGGTTGAATGGAAGAACTTGACTGGCCTGCACAGAGCCCTGACCTCAACCCCAACCAACACCTTTGGGATGAACGAGAACGGAGATTGCAAGCCAGGCCCCCTCATTCAACATCTATGTCTGACCTCACAAATGCTCTTCTGAATGAATGTCCAAAAATTCTCACACATTCCAAAATCTTGTAGAAATTCTCCCAAGAAGAGTGGAAGCTGTTATAGCTGCAAAAAGGGGGACTAACTCCATGGATTTAGAATGGGATATCATAAATTCTCCTGTAGTTGTGATGTGTGGGTGACCCAATATGTTTGCTAATACTATGTAGCTCTTGGACCATTCATTAGCACAGAGGCTTTTTGTTGAGAGTGATGTGTTTGTATGAATTATTGCTTTTCAGTTAAAACCATTTGTATGGTATGATTCAGAAACTTCTGAGATTAGTTGGTCTGCCTTTATATTTTCGTTGCGATGGAAGCAGTTTCCTTACAATGAGCTGAGCTGCAGAATGCTTACATTACATATGACAAATAAATTCAATCATAACCTAATGTTCCTGCTCCCAATAAAATTTAAACTGCAAAGCTAGTAAATACACAAAGGAAAAAGACTCCAAAGTACATGCGCTCAGTTATGTTGATGTTTGTACATGTGTGCTTGTGGTGCTCGTAATTCTGGGCCATGCATCTTCATACACAATTGGATTGCGGGGATCCTTCTCCCTTTAGGAGTCTTGTAACATAAATCATCAAATTAAGCTAAAGGCGTGGGTTAGCCAAGTAGTGGTGATGGTTAAGCTGCAAATAAATTAAAGTCATTGTCGTGGATCTTTTTGACAGTCACTTGTAAAAGTACTTTGAATCATTGTGGTTTGTGTAAAAAGTGCGATTTAAATAAAGTTTGAGTGTCTGATTGTACACTGGCTCAAAGTACTAAAACCAACCAGAACCAAAGAAAATTTGCCATAATTTGCACAAATCTTTTAGTCCTAAAAGTAGCTGGTTTAAATATTATGCATTTTTTATTACTATCTGCCTGGAATTCCCAGGAAAACAAAGGGCGGGAACCCAGTGTTCTCAGTAACTTGAAAAGTATTTCCTTTTAGTTTCTCAAAGAGAGTTGAAAGGATGATCCTTTGTGAGTGCTGCAGCATTCAGAGAGGAATGGGTCTGTGTGAGTGTCCTGAGTGGTAAAACATACTCATATGTTTGTTGCTCATCAGCACTGTGTGACTCTGCTGATGCCACTTCTCCCTGATACCATACGAACCCACATGACTCATAATCCAGGTGGGACTTTTCTCTTTCCTTTTATAGTTGTACTGAACACAGACTTTGTAACTGTGGTGAAAAGTTTAATTCCATTCAAGCTGTGACTCACCATATGAAATGACAGTCCCGGTGATAACCTGTTGTTCTTACTATGACTTATTATAAAGTGCAAGCTTGTATAGTGTGGTCTGAGGCAGCGCTGCCATGACTTACCTCTGAGTCATGAGTCACTATAAATGGTTGTTGGTCAATCCCTGTGCGAGCAAATTTCCTGTTGTTAGCATGCCTGCATGATCTCATTGATAGCAGACAGGATATTGAGATAAGGTCACTCAGTTTGAGATGTTGTGAGAAGGCAAGACTCACTGAACATCACTCTATATGGAGTTATTTTGTATCCTTTAACAGCCGTGCCATAGTACTTTCACTGGTGATGTGGGATGTTTCTAAGTCTGATAATCAGTAGAGTATTTGGCCAAATATTTTTGCTTTTCTCATGTTGACATCACTACGAGAAACAATTAATCATTTTGAGTTAATTAACAGTAAAAACATTGCTGTGCTTTGAATAAAAATCATTAAAATCAAGTTGAATTATAATTTTAACTCATTTTCAGACCCTTTATAATTTATAAACATGTGCTATTCTTACTGAAAAATCATTATTCTCAGTTAGATAACTGCACATGATGATATTAGCAGACATGCACTTTTCCAGGGTTCACATTTTCCAGAAAACCATCGTGGAGGGAACATGATATTCTCCATACAGTGGTTCTCTTGCAGGAACTTTTCATGTACACTTTTGTACTGACGCTGATTATAAAGTAGCTCAAAAAAAGCTCCTAAGGTCTTTTGTAGCAAATATAAAATGATGTCCTTAAACTAAGATAATAATAACTTAATTAACTCATAAGGTGATTTGGAACAACTCAGTCAGTTAATTCACATTGTTTAAACAATTTTAAATGAGCTGCTGTGCAGCGGTCTAAAATAACTGCTGCATATAACATAACAGCATGATTCCCATCCTCCCATCATCAGTTCCCTTCGCTAATGACTCTAAATTTACTCCAGTGTAAGGCAACTGTTGAGCCCTCAGCACAGCTATCTTAATAATTAACACTTGAGCAGCTGTCGCTTCAGCTTTTAGTTTGCAGTGAGGTTTTTTTTGTTCACTTTACTCAACAGTGAAGAAATGTTACTGCAGCATCAAAATAGGTAAATAGAATATAATAAATGCTCACACAACTTAACAAACACATGAACTGGCCTACCTAAACAATGTATTTTTATCTTAAACTTGGAGACGTATCATTTTGTCACAACATGAAATGGAAGAGAAACCCATAAAACATTCCCTCTGTCTCTGATTAGACATACAGTCATGTGAACATGAAAGTTTTCACAGGACTTGATCTAGGCCTGTGATAAACTAAGTACAGCCCACTATTCAGTAGTTTGTAGAACTACCTTAGCAGCAATAACTCAAAGTCATTTTCTGTAAGACATTATCAATCTCTTACATTTTTGTCCATTCCTCTTTACAATATTGATTCAGTTCTCTGTGGTTTGCAGACATTCTTTTGTGCATAGCTCTCTTAAGGTCTCACCACAGCGTTTTAATTAGGTTGAGGTCTGGACTTTGACTGGGTCTTCGCAACATCTTAATTCTTTTCTTTTTCAGCAATTCTGTTGTAGATTTGCTGCTGTGCTAGGGATCATTGTTCTGTTATATGACCCAATTTGGGCCAAGCTTTAGCTGTTGGACAGAAGGCCTCACATTTAACTCTAGAATACTTTGGTATTTGGAGTTTATGCCCAGCTCAGTGACTGCAAACTGCCCAGGTCCTGTGGCTGCAAAAAAGCCCAAATGGCATCTGTGGCATCATGGCCAGACATCTCCACTTTGGTCTTGTGTATTCAAAGGACATTATTCTGTAAGTCTTGTGCTTTGTTCAGAGGCAACTTTGCAAAGCTCAGCTGTTCAGTCAGAGAGAAGAGGCTCTTTCCTGAAAACTCTTCCAAATAAGCCATATTTGTTCAGTCTTGTTCTAATTATACTGTCATGAACTTTAACATTTAACATGAAAACTCTTGAGTTTTTTGCAATTTCTCTGAGGATTGCACATTCTGACCTTAGAGTGAATTTGCTGAGATGCCCACCCCTGGGAAGATTGTGGCATTGTGTTAACAGACATCTGAATACTCCAGACCAGCAAATGACCAAAATGTTTGCTTTTATAGAGGTGGGCCCACTGGCTGATGTTCACTTATTCAAGTATATTTGACTGCCGTTACCTGGCTGAAAATTTAATAGCAGTGGTAGCAGTCAGGGTGTGCTTACTTTTCACAGGACTGTAATTATACTAAGTCACTGCTATGTATGAATAACAGAACAACACAAATAAACGCTATGTCTGAATTTCAACAACACTGAATTGCTATATTACTGGTGCTTCATATTGTTGTTACTACAGTAATGAAGAAAGGATTTAGCTGAGCATGCATGTCTTTTTGTACTCTAGTCTTTTTTAATAAATGCACTGGTTTACGTTCACACCAGGTTTGACAGTAACCACAAATCTGAGGTTTACAACAAGAAAGAAAGGAGAAAAGAGATGTCTGTGAGCATAGTGGGGAAAAAAGTTAAATTGCACCACCCAGAGGTTATTTTGCTTTCTTACACGCATGTATACCTTTTAAATCCTCTTTTTTTCAGTGAAGGTTAGACAGAGAAGGAGCTTTGATGGGGAAAAAAGTCAATCTATCATCAAGACTCTCATACAAATAATTAAACCTCATTTATCCTGGCCATCAGAATCTTAACGATGTTTTTTCTTTCTGAAGATGAAAGTCCTATTACTCTGTGGGATTTTTACGATCCTGTCTGCTGCACATCATACTTTGTAGAACGGTAGTGGATGAGACTGAGCAAAATCCCAATTCGACCAATAATTGCACATTATGTCAAATATACCAGCCTGCCATTTGCATTTATATGACAACAAAACCCCTCAATCTCAGATAACATATGCATAGAAAATCAAGCATTTGGTCACAGACCATTGCTTTGCTTTGTGGCTGATATAATTTCTCATTCGCCTAAGCCACATTCACATACCCCTCGACAATATGCAAATAATGTCCCTGGGCTACCATTGTATTGCTGCAATTGAACAATGTGAGTGAGAGGAACACTTTGGTTGTTGGAGTTGTTATCAGACTCCATGAGCCTTTGAAAATGGCTGCAGCAGACTGTAATAGGGTAATGTATAAGTGGGGCCACAAACAAAGAGTTCTGCTTTATAAGGGTCCTGTATAATGAACAATGTGAAAACGAGACATTCAAAATTCTAAGGTTTGTCTCAATTTATTCCAACTTTTCTACTCTGCAATGACATGTAATCATTTTAAAATAAAACAAATTATCTTAGCATAAAAAAAGAACAATGCTGGAGCATCTTAAAATATTTCACACTAACCAAAATAATGTAATTGCATTTAGTGAACAGAATCCAGAGCAAATGAGCCAAGGATGCTATGATGCAGTTATTTCTGATCTATGTACTTGTGAGCCCAGTGTCTACCCCTCAGAGTTGCTTCTGTAGGTACAGTTATGTTAAAAAAGAAAGTTTTCATGAGACTCAATGCAGTCCAGTGAAAAACTAAGTACATCCTGAATTCTTTCATAGGACTTAAGAGAGGGCGGTATTAAGAGAGGGTGGTATTATGTCTGTTGACATAATACCACTCTAAAAAAAATATGGGGGCGTGGCTTAGGTTTGCAAAGCTGCATCTGAATAATCCACAAGACTTCTGGAACAATGTTTTTTGGACAGACAAGATCAAAGTGGAGATGGGTGACCATAATGATAAACACATCCAAACAGCAAACCAAACAGCATATCAGCACAAACACCTCATACTACCTGTCAAGCACAGTGGTAGAGGGGTGATGAATTGGGCTTGTTTGACAGCCACAGGACCTGGGCACCTTTGCAGTCATTGAGTTAACCATGAACTTCTTTGTATACTAAAGTATACGGCAGTGGCTCAGTCCATCGGGAGACTCAATTGGAAAACCAGAAGGTTGCTGAAGGCTGCCGGGTTAAGACCTGCCTGGACCTGGAGGCTAATTCATGACCTGCTTATACAAGACCCCGTTCTGGACCCATGTGCATGAAACAGACTGGAGGCCAGGGAGGTGGTGGCTTACACCCTCCTGAGTACTGCCAGGTTGCCCTTAAGCAAAGCTCTGAACCCCCACGTTTGCTCTCCTTGGCGTCTGTGATTCACTCAATACCCACCTCTTCACTGCATGTGTGTTCACTGGTTTCCCTGCATGTGTGTGACTAACAACATAAGAGTGTGTGTATTTGGATTTGCAGTTTCCCTGTAAGGGATAAATAAAAAAGTATGTCTTTCTCTAGTCAAATATGAGGTAATCTGTCCAACAGCTAAAGCTTGGCTGAAACTGGGTCATGTGATAAGACAATGATCCTAAGTGCAGCAGCAAATCTACCATAGAATGGCTGAAAATAAAATAAATAAATAAAGATGTTGCAATCGCCCAGTCAAAGTCCAGATCTCAGCTTAATTGAGATGCTATGGCGGGGTCTTAAGAGAGCTGTGCATAAACAAATGCTGACAAACCTCACTGAACTGAAACAATGTGGTAAAAGAGTGAGCCACAATTCCCCCACAATAATGTAAGAGATTGATAAAATCAAACAGAAAATCAGTGCTTCAACTTATTACTGATAGAAGTGGTTCCACAAGCTACTGATTGATGGGGTGTGCCTAGTTTTTCACAACTGCACAGAGTCCTGTGAAAACCTTCTTTTTCACAAGACTGTAGTTCTAACCCATGAAATGATTACAGGTTTTTGTGAGAAGTCAGACTTCTCTTGAATCCCAAGGTTGAGAACAATTCTTCTGTGGAGATACTCCTTTATTTCCACTCAGCGCCATTCATGGGCACTGACATGTAGGATCTTGTCTCATTTGGGAAAAGCCTGAAAGGTTTAAATATAGGTTCATACACCAAAGACTTGGACATCCAGTTTTTCCTTAACTTTTTTTTTTGTTCTGCTTTAAAATTGAAACATTGTCTGCCTTATTCCACTTATGCCACATGATGGCAGCAAAAACTAGCTGAGTGGGTAGTAATGGCGAAACTTCACTGTCACTGCCAGCTTATCTCAACCATTTTCAGTTTGCCCCATATAAAATAAAATCCTACTGACAATGAAGCAAAAGAGTATCAGTGTTTCCAGTTTGTCTATGGCTCAGAGTCAAGTAGGTTTTATGGTAACACTTTCAGTCACAAGTTATTTCATCTGAGGAAATGTCATTTGCACTGTTTTTTTTTTCTCAGAAAACATTTATGTATATATTTAAGTATAGTTGTGAAAGAAGGTAAATGACCTAAAAAGTCGATAGCAAAGTATCTAACCCAGCTTCTGACATGGTCAGACCAGACATGGTCATATGGTCTTCAGACCCCAAGA
>VUQH01084972.1:0-10140 GCA_015106775.1 Etroplus canarensis
CTCTGTCTGCGTCTTGTCTCGTCCCATTTTGGTAATCCGTCCAGCCCCTGTTTTGTTCCCCCCTGTCTCAGTGTGTTTAGTTACGCCCCTGTCCTCCTTGTCATTTCTTTCATTTGTTGTCCCCAGTCTGGTTTCCCCTGCCCCGTCCACCTGTCGTTTGTTCATTGGTCCGTCCTTGTCTATTTAAGCCCCGTCCTCTGTGTTGTTCGTTGTCGCGTCGTACTGGTTGTCACCCCTTGTGCTTCCCGTTCATGTCTCCAGGTTTTTCACGCTTAACGTTTGGATTTATGTTCATGGACTTCATTGTTATTATTTGAGTTAAATAAAGACCTTTTTGCACATCACGTCGGCTCAGCGGTCCTGCAATTGGGTCCACACCACACCCCCGGCATGCCCCGCCGTAACAAGGAAAAAGAAGTGGGTGGATAAATTAATGGGGTTGTTTTAGTCTTAAATGCCATTTTGTGGGGAAGTCTCACTAATATTCACACAAACCAAGTTCATTCACCTTAATGGAAGCTCCTCTGCTTCCTTAAAAATGTGAACTGACTGAACTTAAAAACAAACTTCAGTAAGCTTTATATACTAAGTTGGTTCAATCAGAGGCAAAGCAGACTTGTATAGACTGATTTCAGTGACAGTGAGGACTGAATTCAATATTAACTTTTGCAGTGGTAGGACTTGTTTGTTCTATATTGTGAAAAGAGACTACCAGGACATAGTTTAACACAAAAGAAAAATATCAATGTTTCATTAAAAAATTCCAAAAACTCTTTGAATGTATGTGAACAGTCTACTGAGAAGGATAGCTAAGGCTGAACTATTTATTTGAATACATTAATGTATGATGTTTTACAGTATGTGGGTACATCAGAATATTCATAAAACACACTTGTGACATCCACTAAATGGACACCAAATAAGAAACTAGCTCTCCATGGTCACCATGCAGCCACTAAAAGTACATCCCCAAAAAGCCCCAATTTTTCATGAATGCTGACCTGACCCGACCCCATGATGTTCCATGGTCAATTTGATAAAGTTTTTTTCTTTTTTAAATACAAATTTGATGATTGAGAACCAACAAATGCAGCAATAAAGTTGATTCCATAATATCCCAAAACATCTAAAAATCCAATCAGTTCAACATCTCATGACTGTGCTAAAATAAAAAATTCTGTGCCAAGTCATTTCTGCATGATCGCGTTTCCTCGAAAGATTTGCAGCAGCAGCAACAGTGGTGGCGTGGTATCACCATAAAAATATATGAACCCACAATCAATTTTGTTTTTGTTTCTTGCAGCTTGGATGAATAGTCAGTGCAATATGGCTAAAAATGTGCTTTATTTACCAACGTCAGCAGCGGCACCAGCTAACATTAATGGTGGCAGACATGACATGGTGTCACCATGAAAGTCTATGAGCCCACAATCAATTTGATTTTTGTTTTGTGCAGATCAGAGGAAAAATCACAGAGATATGGCTAAAAATGTTTTTTTAAATAAAAAATTTACAGATAATGCCACCTACTGACAAATCTATGTTTTCAAAATGGCTGAAAATCTAATCAGTTCCATATCTCATGGAGATCTATCACTGTGCCAAAATAAAAAAAATCCTGTGTCAGATAGTTTTTAACCTGTCGTGATAACCTGAAGGCAGCAGTGTTGATGATTCCATCATATCCCTGCATTTCGGGGATATAAATATACCTTGGTCAAGCCCTTTCAGATATCTAGGCACTGAGCTATTAATTAAAACTTTTTTCCTCAGTACTGATAAATTCAAATTTGCAATACAGCAGGTCAGTCTAATTTTCATTCACAAAGTACAGGTGCAAAGCAATTACACTCCTCACCACTGTCAGCAGCTGATGCTTCCCTTAAATTTACTCTGTGGATATGAAACAATGTCCCTTGAAGCTCTGCTACACCTTACCCTGCACACTCAAGGTCATGCCTTCCAATGAATTACACTGAATAAGGAAAAGCATCTCTGTGAGTTAGAATCCTTTAGCATGACCCATCATTTGTCAAATATATAAAACAAAAAAAACAAAAAAAAACAAAAAAGTGTCCCAGGCTCTTATAAAACTCTGATATTGCAAAGATACAAATTTATTGTATTCCTGTTTTGGAAACTCGGTATTGAATGCTTCATGGTGTGTTAAGTGCCAATGATATACCTGTTGTGGGCAGCAAACGGCCTCTGTAAGCCAAAACATCCCACAGATACACAGTACTATCTGCATATAATGCTTGTTGCTCTAGTATTTCTATTCAACTAAAGACTGCACAGTCAGTTGTATTAACAAAAACAGTATATCCTGCATCATCTGGTCTGTAAGAACAACACCACAGCCTGATTACCAGTTTTCTCCATCATATATAAAATGTGCCTTCTCATTGAAATGCATTACCATAACACACATGCACACAGATGCTGTTCAGCAACTCATGGTAACAAATAAACATTAATCTCCCTACATGTAAGTGAGTGTCAGAGGAATGTTTGTACATCAACCAGCTGTGAAATAATGAGCTGCTACGGTGTTAAGCAACTCAGTGGGTCAAGAAATGTTTGAGTCTATTTGTGTGCTTACATGACTGTGGCTACTTCAAGTCTGGTTATGTAATGTTGTGATTGGTTTTTCCCGCTCACCCTTCTAGTGGAATGCTTAATACTTCCCCCTCTGACCTTTGTCAGTGTGGGTGTAACTGCACCAACTGTTTGTTTTTGAAGATTTCTTTCTTTCCAAGGTTGGAAACTTTACAGGTTTCTTGGTTTTTTAATCTATGTGACAATTTGACAAAACAAAATAAATTGACAATACAATTTCTGGGATTAATAAGGTATTCTGATTCTAATTCTGATTCAACAAATTTTAGCTTCTTTTATAATTATAACACTGTGTATTTTGTGACTGCACGTTCTAATTTTAGTATCTTTAAATACTGTGTAGAAAGCCTTGCTGCAAGCTATTTTTTACACAGCCCTTTCTGTAGATGCAGCACAGGATGAGATGCGATTCTGTTATGTGGTCAAAAAGTGTGCTAGTGATGACTAATCAGAGAAATACATCCCTGTAAACATGGGATGACCACTTACATAATTTTAATTAATCAAATCAACACATATTTACATTTTAAGAAAAAAAGAATATCAATCAATGTTGTTACATTTTTTTTTCATTTAGTGGAACTCAAATGCATTCAGCTACACTATATGGACAAAAGTATTCTGCCGCACCTTTTAATCATTGAATTCAGGCGTTTCATTCAGTCCCATCGGAACAGGTATAAAAAACCAAGCACCTAGCCATGCAGTCCACCTTTAGAAGCATTTGTGAAAGAATGAGTCTTTCTGAAGAACTCAGTGAATTCAAATGTGCTCTTAAAAGGGAAATGTGTAGGTGGCTCACTACTTTTGTCCATATACCGTATCTTTATAGAAAGCTCACCTTTGAAAATGCTGAAGTATTTCTTACATCGACTGCTGAGCAGATGAAAAGTTATATCAAGCAAGAATGGACAAGATTTCCAGATGCAAAAACTGCAACAGCTAGTATCCTCAGTTCCAACACAATCAAAAAATGTTATTGAAAGGAACTTTTGTTGAGTGTGTCACAGCCATCAAATTTAAATTTATGTAATGTGATGACCCCATGCTCTGAACTTTTCTTCTTCTTTTCCAGGTTGCTGGTGAGTGGGGCAGGATTTGTCAGTGCCAAAACACCTGGCCCCTGTGTTCCCAGACAATAAAGCTGTTGCTGGTATTTCATTCCCAGACTGTTCTGCTTTCTTCTCTCAGTCATGTGCCTGCCCGCCACCATGCCAATGGGTTATTTTTATTTCTATTTGGTTTCTTTAGGTTGCTTTCTGCATCCTCTGGGCTAAAGATGTGAGGGACCATCTGGCTTATTACCAGCACAAAAGCCTGTATCTCTGATGGTATTGGGGTGCAGTAGTGTCTATGGTACTAGAAACTTGCACATCTGGAAAGGCACCATCAATGCTGAAAGGTCTACACAGGGTTCTACAGCAACATATGCTTCCCTCCAGATGACGTGTTTTCCAGGTAAACTGCAGGCTAAACAACATACTGCAGCTATTACAATAGTATGGCATCTTAGTAGAAGAGTCTTTGTGTTCGACTGGCCCACCTGCATTTTTTAGCTGCTAAACTGTCTATTCTATTCTATTCTATTCTATTCTATTCTATTCTTTCACCATTTCAAAACATTTGATAAATGCAAAATACAACAAAGAAGACCCAGGACTGTTGAGCAATTGGAATCCTTTATCGGAAAAGAATGGGACAACATTCCTCTCCCAAAGGTCCAGCATCTGGTCTCAGTTTCCAGATGTTTACAGACTGTTGTTAAAAGAAGAGGGGATGGAACACAGTGATAAACATGGCTCTGTCCCAACTATTTTGAGATATGTTGCTGCCATCAAATTCAAAATTAGCCAATATTTTTCATGAAATACTAAAAATGTCTCACTTTCCCCTTTTGATATGTTTTCTGTGCTCTTTTGTGAATAAAATAGTGGTTTATGAGATGTGCAAATCCCTGCATTGTGTTTTTATTTGTGTTTTACACAGTATCCCAGTCTTTTTGGTTGTAATCCACACAAACAAACACATGGATTGCACTGGACACTGCAAATTTACAAATCTCTGTTCTGGTCCCAAATTATTATATGTGCTGCATTTCAAGAGTCAAGAAATGTAATCGTCTCATATTACTTTAAAGGATGAGTTAGACATGAAACATGAGGGATATATATAAAAAAGCAGAAACAGTAATGAATCTAAATGGTGCGTCTTAGACCTCTGTAATTAATTATATTTAAAAACAGGCCACTAAGCAGCTCCACTAGTGTTTCCACTATTTATATTTTCCATGAATTATATCCTGCCTGAAATAGAACAAAGTTCCAGTTATACTTTTTAAAGGGAACCAATTATACTCATTTTCAGCTCCATATTTTTATTCCTGGAAGCTACTGGAGTAGCTCTGCATGATTCACAGTTTAAAAATAATCCTTATCTTATACTGGGCCTTGAGACAACTCCTCAGTTCATCCACTGTCTGAAGCAAGCAGTAAGGAAGCCATTTTATGATGGCTTTCTTCTAATTGGCTGCCCCTCATAAACAATGTGGTTGTGCCATTGTATTCGCTGCCAAAGCTGTGTATGTGAGACGACCATATTAGGACTTTCCCCGCTCAGTGACATCATGCAAAGCTAAGAGAAGAAAAAAAGTGTTTAGAGTGGTTAGAAACTGGTGTTTTTGGCTCACATAGACTACCAGACGATATGCTGACTCCATTAATGGTGTACATTTTTTAAAATAAACATTTGATATTCATTAAAAAAAATTTCATGCAGGAGTTAATGACTGATCAATGATACACAGCATTTTCATTAAAATCTTTCATTATCTCCGTAAAAGACATGTTTAGAGCTGAATTTTAAGCTTTACAGTTTTTCAAGGGCATGCACAGAGAAACTTGGGCATCTCTGCAGTGGCTTCATTGATGATCGGAAGCACTGTGAATATATGAGAGTTTAGTAACGCTTTCCTTTGAATGTATGCAGTTCTGACCTATAAATATATGAGCACAAGGACTTGTAGCAATTCATCCACCCAAGCAAACACTTACTCCGATCTTTCATCTTCAGTCTTAAACATAAAAACTTGACAGTTTCAACAGTTAGCTCACTAATGGAGATGTCTGGTATTTGGTGGTTAGTCTATCTGCCTCCAAGCAGCCAATTAGAGGCAGATCAGTGTCTATATATTGTAAGATACCCTTTTGTGTATGACACTGTCTTTCATCAGAATTACATAATCATGGCATTTTATCACCTTTCTTCCTTGATAAAACTCTGGGGAATTTTTCTATATATATTCTCCTGTCATCCAGCAAACCCAGACTCATGCATCTGACTGCCAGATAGAGAAGCAGGATTCATCACTCCACACATCGCCATTCCTCCAGACTCCAGTGGTGGCATGTTTTACAGCACTCCATCTGATGCCTGGCATTGTGCTTGGTGACGTAAGGCTTGCATGCAGCTGTTCGGCCATGGAAATCCATGTCATGAAGGTCATGGTGCAAAGTTTCTTCACCGAGGTTAATGCCAGAAGACGTTTGAAAATCTGCAGTTATTGAGTCAGTATTGGTGACTTTTAGGCACTATGTGTCTCAGCACTCTGCAACTGCGCTCTGTAACATTAAGTGGTCTGCTACTTTGTGACTCATTTGCTGTGTTTCTTAAATGTTTTAAATCTCAGTAATACCACTGACAGTTGATCATGGAATATTTAGGGGGAAAATTACCCATTCTTTCACAAATGTTTATAAAGGCAGACTGCATGGCTAGGTGCATGATTGTTTACAGCTGTGGCAAAAGTACTGAATGAAACACCTGGATTTAATGATTAAGAGATGCGGCCTAATATTTGTACCTATATAGTGTAGTTGTTATATGTCCTGGCTCAGTTTAGGCTTCTGTACCTTCGGCTGCTCCTATTTATTTTCCCCAAGGAGTTGCCACAGCAGATTAATGGACATCAATAATTTGGAGGAGGTTTTATGCCGGTTGCCCTTCCTGACACAACCCTCCATGGTGAGAGGGTGTAACAAGGCGGCCTTTTGCGGCTGGATTTACAGTGAGGAAGACCAAGACAAGGTATGGTGGAAGCAAGAGGCATTTATTTGCCCATAACGCTCTCAGGTTATAACAATCACTGGCATGTCAAGCCTCCTCACCATACAAACAAATCACCATCACTGTCACAGTCCTCACTCCTAGTTACGCCCCCCTCTAATGACAACTGGCAGCCTTAAATACTCTCAGCTTTTAAGGACTAAACCATTATTTGACTATCAGTGAGTTGTCAAATTCTAATCCTCCACCCCATTTTACAATACAGCATTTTCTTAAAAAAATATATTCTTACATTTTAACCATTATTATAAAAACACCCAAAAACCCTGTACACAGAGATTCCCCACACTCCCTTAACTCATGACCTCTCCCAGAACCTTTAAAATGGTGTCTGGAGGCTCAGGGAAGTATTTGCCCAAACACCCTGGAGAGGACACAGAGAAGACAGGTAAGTAGTCACATCTTCAACAGCCACTTCTTTGCACCACCTTTATCCCTAGACTTTGCACACATATTTGCCTAACTTCTCCTTAATGGTACACCTTACTTACTCCCAGTAACAATTCTTTCCTCCTCACAGACAACCATCACATTTCTTGATGAGGAGCAACTGTGCAGGACCCGGAACAAAAAGGCTACCTACTAATCATTAAAATACTCAATAAATATTCCATAAATAATTAAACCTCTTATGTGCAAATGTTATTGATGTGCAAATCTATGCTCAAAGTGCGATGCTAAATAAAGTGATAGGTGCTTCTAAAGTGCTGTACAAGTTATAATACAAATCATACTAGGTAAGGGAGTCCTCTTCCTTACAGAGCGGCTTGTGTCTCCACCCATAATCAAACCAGGGACCTTTTGTTTGTTAAGCGAATGTGCAAACCACTACCCTACAGAGACACTGTGGCTCATATAAGGCTTGTGAGAATCAATTTAAATTAAGGGTTACAGAGACATCTTGTGGTGAAATACCAGAAATGCATTACTTTTATCTGGAGGTCCCCTGTTTCTAAGAGCATTGTGCTTGAGGTTTGGGTGTCCAGGTGCCTCAGTCTGTGTGGGACTGCCTTGCATTTTTATCACTGTCCCCCTTACTTCACATATTAAGGCTATGTCCCATATTTTGAGTGTCTCAAGTTTACACAGGGCTGAAAAACTTTAAAATACAGCAATGGCAATGTGCAAACTTTGCAATGACAGGAGAAGAGACCTGACCTCTCTAAGCTGGCTAAAGGATAGGAAACTGTCATGGCTGTGTGCAGCGTGATGGAACGGTGGACCCAAATGCAGAGCCATATTTAATGAGGCTGATAAAGTCCATAACAAAAATACAAAGCCCAGAAAACTCAACATTCTTTCATTACAGCATTTGAATAATAAATGCGTTAAAAATAGTTATTGCAAAAGAAGAACTCAGAAGCTAGTAGTTTCAGTATTAATATAATACAAATATAAATACTATATATGCTAATAGAAATCTCTGCATTTTCTAGAACAATATTTTACCTGTTGCCTTTTACAACACTAGCAATGGAGTGATTTGGAGGGGAAATCGGCTAACTTGGGCAATAGATTTGGTGTAAATTATATGTGCTGTGCAGTGTCTGTATTTTGTTGTGTTTTCCATATCTGTAGTGTAGGCCTAGTGGTTTTATGGGACTGAAAACTGTATATTTTGATTATGTAAAACCTAAGTAGCTAGTGATGGCTCCAGCACATAAGTGCAGTCCTCTTTACAGGAACTAATACATTGTACATATCAAATGAAATGTAAATAGTAAAGCTACGAACAGTGAAAGTTGGAAGAAGAGAAGAACATTCAAAAATTGAATCCAACGAGCTTTTTAAAAGCTTTTTAAAATTGATGTTATTAACGTGTTACTGTTATACTGTCAGATTATTTATAACACAATGGTGATGAATAAGGATTTAAAGGCCACCTGTAAATTATTTCCTGGGTTCCCAATAGACTCTAGAACCAACTGTCTATGGATGCGTCTCTAATGAGGAATGCATCGCTACTACACAAAAGTCCCCCTCATACTCACCCACACACACAAACCCAGATCTGCATAACACTATAAACCCTGTCCCACTCACTCACTCACAAACACACAGACACATACACACAATCTGCACTACCTCAACCGCTGCTACTGCACATCACCTCTTTTTCTTTCGGTGCTAGTGTCTTGTTCTTGTGTTGTCTTTTCATTGTGCCTTTCTTGTGTACTGTTTTGCACAATTTTGGTTTTTGCACTATGTTCATCTGAATAGATGAAAAGGGGTTTGTTCTTTGCATTGTTTGCAACCATTGCACTATGTTGCACACGTTGCACTTTATTTATTTTTAAATTTTTAATTTTAAATTTTAAACAGTGAAGGGAAAAAAGAAAAAAAAACCCAAAAAAACCTCCTGTCATATGTTTATATGTCGCACCAGGTCCTGGAGAAATGCCATCTCATTTCACTATGTTCTGCGTCAGCTATATGTGGTTGAAATGACAATAAAAGTTCTTGAATCTTGAATAATGAAACTCAAACATAGACATAACTGCTGAAAGTTACTCCAGTTGAAGAGTGCACCATCAGAAGAAAATTTGTCTTTGCTTCGTCTGTGTATATTTAATTTTCTAAGTTAAAGTTTAGACTACCTCCCAGCTTTAGCAGAAGACTCAAACTGAATATGAGATGTAACCCTGACTTCACAGTCTGTGGGCAGATTACTCACATCTGAAGCTTAATTTGAACCAAGGAACCAATCATGGACATGAGAATGACCAAAACACCAGCGACCCCTGTATCCATCCATGGGGTCTGTGTGGAAATGGTAGAGGACTACACATACCTTGGCGTTCACACTGACAATAAACTGAACTTCATCAAACACACAGAAGCCATCTACGAAAAGGGTCAGAGCCATCTCTATCTTCAGAGATGACTCAGGTCCTTCAGTGTCTGCCGGAAGATGCTGAGGTAGCCAGTGCCATCTTCTATGCTGTAGTGTGCTAGGGCAGCAGACTGAGAGTGGCCGACGCTAACCGACTCAACAAACTGATCTGCAAGGCCAGTAAAGCAGTGGGTGTGGAGCTGGACTCTCTGACAGTGGTGTCAGAGAGGAGGATGCTGGCCAAGATAAGGACAATACTGGAAAATCCTTTTAACATCAGTTTCTGTCCACCTTATTTATTCACAACATATACACTACTAGTCAAACGTTTGGACACACCTTCTCATTTGATGGTTTTTCTTTATTTTCATAACTATTTACATTGTAGATTTAAGAAATGAAGGTCAGTCAGTCTGGAAAATTGCAAAAACACTGAATGTGTCCCCAAGCGCAGTTGCAAAAACCATCAAGCGCTACAACAAAACTGGTTCAAATGAGGACCACCCCAGGAAAGAAAGACCAAGAGTCACCTCTGCTGCTGAGGATAAGTTCATCTGAGTCACCAG
>VUQH01084973.1:0-12322 GCA_015106775.1 Etroplus canarensis
GCAACTCAGCCACCAGGTGTCAGACCACGTAAAGTTAGAGAGCGGGGTCACCGAGTGCTGAGGAGCAGAGTGTGGAAAAGTGTCCGACACTCTGCAGACTCAGTAAGTGCAGAGTTCCAAACCTCCTCTGGCATTAACGTCAGCACAGAAACTGTGCACCAGGAGCATCATGGTCGAGAAGCTGCATGCAGGCCTTACATCAAACACAATGCCAAGCACTGGATGGAGTGGCCTAAAACATGCCACCACTGGACTCTGGAGCAGTGGAAACATGTTCTGTGGATTGACCAATCACACTTCTCTAGCTGGCAGTCTGATCAACCAGTCTGGGTTTGGTGAATGCCAGGAAAACGTTACCTGGCTGACCATAAAGTTTGGTGGAGGAGGGATAATGCCGTGGGGCTGTTTTTCTGTGGTTGGCCTGGGCCCCTTAGTTCCAGTGAAGGGAAATCTTAATGCTTCAGCTCACCAAGACAGTTTGGGCAACTCTATGCTGCCAACTTTGTGGGAAAGACATTTCCTATGCCCCAGTGCAAAAAGCAAGCACCACAAAGGCATGGCTGGATGAGTTTGATATGGAAGAACTTGACTGGCCTACACAGAGCCCTGACCTCAACCCCATCCAACACTTTTGGGATGAACTAGAACAGAGATCGTGAGCCAGACCCTCTCATCCAACATCAGTGTTTGACCTCACAAATGCTCTCCTGGATGAATGGGCAAAGACTCCCACAGACACACTCCATCTTGCAGAAAGCCTTCTTAGAAGAATGGAAGCTGTTCTAGCTGCAAAGGGCGACCATATTAATGCATAGGGATTTAGAATGGGAGGTCACAAAAGCTCCAGTAGGTGGCCCGATGCTTTTGTCCATAGTGTATCAAACACTTCCCAATAATGAAGTCAGTGTACATTTCACTGCACAGTGTAATATGTATATTTATGTATGTAATAAATGACGCTTATCTAAATACAAACCCAGGAAAGTTGAATTTGCCTAACTTTCCAAAAAGAAAGAGGAACAAACTGAAGCTAAGTGGGTCACCCTCCATCCAAATTATCTCCACACGTTTTCCAAAGTTTGTGCCAATATCAGTTATCAGCACCTTCCAGAGGGGCCCACAGGGGTGCCAAACCACAAAGCAGTGATATCAGCAGCGTGCCAGTGCATTTCAAAGCGTGACTAATCACTGTAGCACGGCTAGAGTCAAACTGTTCATAACTTATTTCAACTTGCTGCTTTTCGGATTTATTTCACTGTTAGGTGGACTGAACAATGGAGATCTTCGGCTCAGGGGAACTACGGTGAGGCTTTCTGACATGCTGGAGTCTAATAATAAAATGATCTTGACCCTTTAGTGATGTGACCTTTTAAACTGGCGGGAGGGCTCACGCGATCAGCTTCGTATCTGCAGTAACTTTAGTTATCGAGGCGTTCTCCATTTCCAGCTCCATATTTTCATTCCTCAGCGTCACTAGAGCAGCTTTGCATGACTTCTATTTCAAATTAATCCTCATTTATCTCATACTGGTCCTTGGAGCGGCCCCTCAAGTTCATCCGCTTTCAGAAACAAGCCCTTCTAGCTCCTCCCCCTTCCTTTCAGGCACAATTGTTGGCCCACTTTAGGAAGCCTGCTAAGGGGCAGCATGAAGTGCCTGCGAGCTGCCGCCTAATGAGTCGGAGTTACAGGTGTGTTTGGTATGCTAGCGCTCCTGCTCGCCATCTAAAGCGGTAACGTGTCCTCCTGCTCGCCTCCGAGGACTCCTGTTGAGGAACTCTGCAGCAGAAACTTGTAAGAAGTCCTCCTCGAGTTGCTAACCTTAAGGAACAGCAGGGCTCTTTTGTTGCTGCTTCCAACACAACTGAAGTGATGAACCTGCTGTGCGGAGTACAAACACGTTTTGTTCTTAAGGATTTCCTGGACTAACGGAGTGGGGGGGGGCGACTAACTTAGGAAATTAACTTGAGACTAAATAACACACAGCTACTGAACTGCACAGTGTTTTTTCCAAGCACCTTGGTTTTACCTTCTGTGCGCAAGTAGTCCTGTGACATCCTCTATTTTATTAAGACTTAACGAGTTCTAGCTGTCTGAGTGGTTTAAAGGGGTCTATTTGGCTAATGTTCAGATTTTTAGCTATTCTGGCTCTTGGTACAGCCCCTCAGTCTGAAACAGGCTGCTTTAGCCCCTCCCCCAAATAGCCTACTTTCCTACATCTTGCAGCCTGCTGAAAGGCAGCACTGAAACAAGCAACTCTTACACCTCCCCCTTTAAGCTAGCTTTCTTTCGATTGGCTGTAAACAGAAGCTTCGTTGCCTGACATGACCATATAAGGATATCCCCTCTCTGTGACATCATCCTGATAAAAGTAGAAAAAAAATTGTGTGCAACACTGTTCACAACAAGTTGTTTCCTGATTGGCTGCCCTCACGGTGTGGCTTCCGTTCTATAATGACCATATTAGGAAAATCCCCACTCTGATGTCATACAGACCCACGAGTAAAAAAAAACGAGTGGTTAGAGCAGCTTTTGGCTAACAGGGATTACTCGTACAGACCATGTTTAAGAACACTGAAGCAGGAGATATGACAGGAAGTGTCGAGAATAACAGGTCCACTTTAATGGAAAAACAAGGACGACTTTATTTTGATTTTATTCCTTCCAGTGAAGGTGGAAGTTGTGCTTCTCTTTTCTGGATATAATATTTGTTATTAGATGTATAATCGATGCAAATAGCTTGTATTATGTGTTCTTTATACTCTAAATATACTCAGATTTTGCAGCCAAGTATCCAAAGCTCTCATCTACTTCACTATTAATATTGCGTACGGACTCAGCGTACTCTACAGCGTGTTAAATCCTAAAGGCGCGACACGTGAGGCAGAAATGTGCCGCTCTGGTTTCTCTTGACGTGATCTTCAGGTGTTTGTTGAGCCCGACTGCCTCTTCAGACTCCCCCAGCTGGGGTGCGATGTTGGGCTGAGGCGGCCGCTGAGGGAAAAGGCTCTGCGCCAGCGCGCGAACGCGCTTGAGCGCTCGGCTGGCTGCTTCCAAAAACTTTCCAGCTGGATAAACGCAGAGGCGGGGGGAGTCTGCGGGGACGGCCGCTCAGACAAACAGAGCGCTGAAGTGATGCTGAGATTTCATGTCCGGACAAGAAGTGTTTATCAGAAGATGGGATCAGGTGTTACAACCGTCCTTCAGGTGAGATCAACAGTTTGGCTGCGAGTGCAGATTTACGTCCTATTAGCGCTTTAAAGTGTTTTCACAGTGTTGGCGTGGTTGAAATGAGACAACAAATACTTTGATTGCAGTGGCCAGGAAAATTAAAGCTTTTTAAAGGCAGTGGCACAAATCACTGGTTTCAAACGTGGCTGGCGTCTTAAGAAACGTTTTCTCCCTTAGAGAGGAAAATAAAAAGGTGTCCTGACAACCACTTTAAGAAGTGGAGGATTCATTAGAACTCATGAGATCATTCAAGGCTTCAGCTGCTCCATCTGGAGATGGGCGTAGCATCACATCATCATCTGATGCAATCATCGACAGCCAGTGGTGATATTGGCGTCAGATGCACTGATATACAACACCCCAGAGGTCCTCAGTTGGATTCAGGTCTGGGGAACGTGTTGGCCAGTCCGTGGCCCTCATCATCCAAGAACTGGCTACATGAGGCAAGGCACTGACCTACACCTGGAGGAACCCATTCCTCACTGAGCCAGCATAAAGTCGGACGATTTTATTCAATCCAGTTTTATTTATACTCACAATCGCAACAAAAGAACATCCCCTATGAGGTTTAGGGTTAGGGTCAGGGGGTTGTAGTACGCCTCCGTAGATCAATGACTTTGTGCCATTGTGCATGATGTTTCAGGCAGCATAATCTGCAGACTAACATCCGTCACACGCCCACTGAAGGACAGGCCACCAGAGTCGGACCTGCCAGCACCGAGGGTTCCCCAATCCAGCTGCGGGGTGCTGGGCTGGGACCCACTAAAGGGCATCTGACCCTCCAGCAGCCTGGTGGAGGTCATCCTGTAAGGCTTCGTTGGTGCTCCTCACACGGAAGCTGCTGGGTTGATGCTCTCCGGCTCTCCTTGAGCAACAGCTCGTCTCCTGGCGTCTGCTCCACGCTCTTCAGACCGCGCCTGGCACCCCGTTTTAAACTCTGCCAAAGCGTGATGCGGGCCACGTCTGGCCCACAGGCCTCTATTTGGACACAGCCATTTCATGTGTAATCCTCTATGAAATCTAAGAGGTGCCCGCAGCCCCCTGCAGTACCTGTACAGGACGTTCAGACGGGCAGGAAACAGGTCAAACCACGTCTTGAGGAAACTGAGCTTTCCTCTCGGTCACGGTTCAGTGAGCTGCAGCACTGCATCTTGTGCTGATTCAGGCGTTTCAAGACAAACAAGCTAAAGTAAAACTGTTCTATTTATTAGCCACACGCTCACACGCACACACAGTGACTCACACCCACAGCGGCGCTGTGACGCTCGCTGGGTTTCACAGCTCTGACAAAACTTCCTCGTGCTTGCTGGACAGCTTCGCCGCTGCACTTCCTCTGCGGCGCCTGCCGCCCACAAACACTGGCGTTTAAGGTCCGTCCACCTCTGAAGGCACATCGGCTTCAGATGCGCCGTCCGCTGGATTTAAACCGAACAACAAGAGATTAAAAACGGGAGAAATAATCCCAAATACAAAGCACATCACCTGGCTCCCATTCTGGCGGTTCTGCCTACCCTTCCTGTCTGCCCTGATGCCTTAAGCTCAGCAGCTTTAGAGATGCAGATTAACAGAGGAGCGATCAGACAGGTCTGACCACCACGTCAACAAAAGCAGCTACAGTATAAACCCTGCAGCACAACGATGAGCCAGGAAGTCTTTCTGCAAGAGCTAAACCAGACCGTCCCCTTCAGGTTGTTTTCTTCCTTGTTCAAACTGCTGATGCGGATTAACTGATTAAACCGTGGTTTGGTTTCATCAGTAGCAAGCCGATTAGTCGCCTGCTCCTGGAAATTAGTGCAGAATAAAGAGGGAAACATGAAAGCGAGGGTCGCTGACGCCCGCAGACAGGTCAACCGGGTACCTCCCGCTCCAAACCAAACCCGAGACCAGCGGCAGCCACAACCGATGACGCTGCGACGCCGACTGCGGCGGTCTGCTGCGGCCTCTGGTCACACATGCAAGCCAGCGTTTCTGTGCCACAGAATCCACATGGACTCCTATGTGTGCGGCGTTTGGTTGAAAAGCAAACTTTATTCAAATATGCAACGCTCCGCTCCGTTACTAGCATGCAGGCAGACCCGCTGGAACAATGCAATGTGTCAGTATGAGTCAACAGGGCCACAAACAGCTGATAAATCATGTTAGGTAATGATTTACACGCGCTCTGTGCCTTTCTTTCTTTGCCTGAAATGAATGGAACACTAGGAGGAAGTGCATCACCGCTCGTCGCCGCTCAAAAAACAGCAACAACATGTTTTGCAAGAAGAAATGATTAACATGCATTTGCATGTACAGCTCTGTATGGACTGCGACTCACACGGCGCCACACCCACTTCCAGCCGTCTGTCAGAGTCCTCCTGCGGCGCGAGGACAGGCGGCGCCGGGCGACAGCGCACAACACTTTATTTATAACATTAACAACATCTACTGCTGCTGACAAAACGATGAGTAAATGTTTGATTACCAACTACTGCTAATAACCAGGCGTTTTAATATTACTACTACTAACAAACAAAAACAAGAGTATCTGAAAGTTTGAATAATACTACTGCTACTACAAATGGACCTTCAGCTGCTCCCCTTTATTCTCCTCAAGGGGTCACCACAGCTGGTAATTTGGCAGAGGTTATATGCCGGATGCCCTTCCTGACAACCCTCCATGGTGAGAGACCTGGAATCGAACCAGGGACCTTTCAGTTGTGGGGCAAATGTGTAAACCACTACACTACAGCATCTAGAGGTTTGACTCCTGCTACTGATATTATTAATAGGCAATCAATTGATTATTAAATATTAATAACTTCACTTTTTAATATTACTGCTACTCACAGTGTAGTAGTTTACACAGTCATCTTACAAGCAAAAGGTCCCTGGTTTGATTCCAGGTGGGGACACAAGCCCCTCTCTCCCTAGAGAGTTGCGTCAGGAAAAGCATCCAGCATAAAACCTCCGCCAAATCAATGATGTGGATTAATCTGCTGTGGAGACCCCCTGGAGAGAACACAAGGGGGCAGCTGAAGGTTTAAAAAAAAACTATTAATATTAATAATGAAACATGTTAATACGTCTACAGGTGGTGCAATAAGAAGGTTATACTGGATGAAATGAAGAAGTCTTGTTTCATCTTCTGCTCCATCGTTTGTTTCGTGGTGTCACCAAACTCAGAGTGTCCTAGGACTGATCCTGGCCACTAATTTGCAAGTTGGTTAAACATACAAATGTTGCACATGTATTTAAGAGCTATCTGAAACCTCAAACTCTTCTCATTCTTTGATAGTCAAATTGTGTTTTAAACGTTGCTGAACTGAGGAGCACGTGGCAGCGTGTGAGACGTTGCACACACGGTTGCATTAGTTTCCAAAGTGTGGGTAATGTTAGCAGCAGTAGCCTTTGTCTTTGCAGGCTAGCCTCCGCACAGCTGTGCAGAACGTGGTTACGCGTCGCTTATGCGTCAATTTAGTCTCAAAACATTTTCTGCAACAAAGTACTGCAGAACCCGCTGTCCCACGCTGCCGGCTTACGTCCCACTGCTAACTTACAACTTCACATTACAGGGAGAGAGAGGCTCAGCTGGCTGTCAGGGCGGAATAATTCATGTGAAATGGACGCACATTTGCAACAGGATTTGTTTATCGTCTGGATGACGTTTTGCTAACTTACTGAGCAGCATGTGGATGCAGGCCGACACCAGCGTGCCGTAAATCTCCGCTGTAGTTTGAGTGCTGGTGTTTTATGCAATATTAATGCAACATACAACATCTGCGTTCAGTCTGCAGGCTTTGTTTTTGCAAAGTGTTTGATATTTTTACGCTCTTAATACAAAAAAATGGCACAAAAACTCGACATGAAAGCAGAAGGACAATCAGAGCACACTTCTTTTTTGGGTGTATAATTTAAAATGTAAAAAGGAAGTTGGTCACAATCACCCAGCCGTCTACTGCTGCTAACAATAATACTTATTGTTCTTCTTTATATTCCTAGTAGTAGTAGTAGTAGTAGTAGTAGTAGTAGTAGTAGTGGTGGTTTACACATTTGCCTTTCATGCAAAAGGTCCCTGGTTTGATTCCTTGTGGGGCCACGAGCCCCTCTCACCATGGAGGGTCGCGTCAGGAAGGGCATCCGTCATGAAACCTCTGCCAAATGTGGCGACCCCAGAATTTTGAATACTTCTACCACTGCGATCAGTAACAGTAAAGCCAAGTACATGTTTCAGTTCAGGTTTGAGTAATAATAGGTATAATTGCAAAAGTGCGTGTTTACTTCAGTTTTAAATGTTAAATGTGGCAACCGATGACAGCGCTGTCGTCATCTGCTGGTTTGTGGAAACGACGTGTTAAGAAATGTCTTTTCAAAGGCTCCACCGAGAGAAAACAGCCACCTTCACCCGACCGAAAGCCGGCTGCCGGGCTTTTCCTAACAGGTCATTTCTGATAAGACCGGTTCATTAAGACGGACAATGACACAAACGGACCAACCGGGGCTGCCGTAAACAAGCGGCTCATGTGTTTGTGAGGTGAAATGACTGACTGCGACGAAACGCAACGGCGTTGCTTCACCGTCAGTAATCTGTTTTACCAAGTTTCCTCGAAACGGCCCAACTTGTTGCTCCCACATGTATCTGTATGTTGTTGTCCATCTCTGCAATCAACACCTCGCTGCAACACTTAGTAAAGCAGCCATACGAAACTGGTGGAGAAGAGCCTCGCGGCTGTCAGTACAAAAGGTGAAAGGTCAAACAGGGAAAAAAACTTTCCACTGCTGCCTGTTGTGCAAACAGTCGCCATCGCTAAAACGCCACAGAGACACTCGACGCGCAGCTCGAATGTGTAATCTGCTAACATCTATAAGCGCCGTCGTGACGTTTGTCTTTCCTCGTGCACATTTCCTCTCCTCCCAGTTTTCCACCTGCTTCCTAACAGGAAGTAACTGGGCAGGAAAGTTAAGCTGGGACGGCTCTCGCGGCGGCCCCCGATCAGGAAAAAAAAAATCCATCACAAAACGTCAGTGATGCTCGGCGTGTCAGAGGGAAGGAAAAAAGCAGCAGACAAAGCAGCTTTGTGCGCCTGTCAGCTGTAGATCGACCAAACCTGCGCCCAGAGGAGAAAAACCACCCAGGATGTAAACAGCCTGAGGCAGGCGGCACTTTAACCTCATTTTCACCACTTTAAAGAAAAGAAGGCTGTCAGAGCAGAACACAAGAGCATCGGATGAGCTGCAGGGATCTGTGATCACTGGTCCGAGTTCAGTGCACAGCAGGAAGCCCCAAATCCAAAAGGGCTGGGATGTTGTGCAAAATATGAATGAAAACACAACGCAAGCATTTCCAAATCTCATACAGAACTGTGGGAAAGGAAGCAGTCCAAACAGAGACAGCTGGAGGAACATGTGGCGACCCGTGAAGACCGGGCATAAAAAGAGCACCTCAGAGAGGCAGAGGCTCTCGAACCTGTGAGAAACTGTCAACGTAAAGCGGCGAAGGCTTTGAAGCTTCATTCAGCTGCAGAAAATATCAAGAGATCCAGAAAATCTGGAAGGGTGTGTGTGTGTGTGTGTGTGTGTGTAAGGGCGGCGCCTGAAAAGCAACGCAGGCAGCACTGCGTTACAAATCATCGTCTGTGAACACAGCTGGCCGTGCCGTCCACACATGCAGGTTAAAGCTCTATCATGCAAAGAAGAAGACATATGTGGACATGATCCAGAGACGCTGCTGTCTTCTCTGGACCAAAGATCAATTAAAACGGACTGAGGCAAAGTGGACAACTGTTCTGCAGACAGCATCTTGCATATTTCAGCAAGGCAATGCTAAACCACATCCTGCAGCTATTCCAACAGCATGACTTCATAGTAGAAGAGTCCAGGTGCTGGACTGGCCCGCCTGCAGACCAGACCTCTCACCAGCTGAAACACAAAAGACCACAAAGACCCAGGACTGTCGAGCAACTGGACTCCTAAAGGTCCAGCAGCTGGTCTCCTCCTTTATGGTCTGTTGTTACACAGTGGGAAACATGGACATGTCCAACGTCTCGTGTTGCTGCCGTCAAACTCAAGACGAGCGAGTATTTTCCACAGAACAGTAAAATGTCTCACGTTCAACATCCTGTCCTTTCTGAATAAAACGCTGCTTTATGAGATCTGCGGATCACCGCGTTGTGTTTTTATTCACATGTTTAGCAGAGTTCCAGCCTTTTCTGGGAGTCATCTAAACCCTGAGGGTTTATCTGCAGAAACCAGGGGCAGCAGAGCCGATCCACGGCAGCTCTCACACGATGAACCGGGGGTGTAAACACAGGGGAGCCCGCACACACACACACACACACACACACACACACACACACACACTCCGTACAGATCAGCCCTGAGCACGACCCAGGCCCTCATTAAAACCTCCAGCCTCTTCAAAGCACATCTACAGCCGAGGAGCCTGCGGTTCCCACACACCACAAACAAGCCCGTGTCGGCGGCAGGCTAACCCCGCCGCACCAGACTCCGTTCACAAACGCTTCAATTTCACATTTCTCTGCATTTCGACGGCAATAAACGCAACCCTGCGCGTTTCAGCAATCATCGCTGCTTTCTGCAACCATCGGCTCCACACCCAACACAAACCAGCTCCGCAATTTAGCTACATTTCGAGTTGAAGTGGCGATTTCCACGGTGCATGTCGATGCCGCCCACCAACGTTATAGCCGTGTTTTGTTGGACAAACACCGTGGGAATTTGTCTGTGAAACGCCAGAATGTGCTGTGAAATCAACCCAGCGCGGTGCCGTTTGTTAGGTACGTGCTGGATGAAGCGCTGAGCGCCGGAGGTTTGCGGTTCTCGGTGCGTTTTGCCGTCAAACGGCGGCGGCAGCGGGACGCTGAAATTTGACAGATTTCCGAGCGAACGCTGGAACGCCGTCCCGTCCGCCGGAGCCGCGGCGGCTAGCTAACCCCACCCTGCTGCGCCAACTTCGCCTCCTGCGAACGAGGTCATCGCTCCGAGAGCTCTGAACCAGAAGCGGCGGGGGGGAGGAGGGCGCCCGGCGGCCTCCGCTCCCGGCCCCCCAGCTCGTAAGGCGGCTGAAGCCGCGCTGCTCGGGCCGAGAGGGAAAACTCCCTCCCGCCGCCCGGGCCAGCAGCCCGGCTGCTAGCGAAGTGCGTGAGAGCCGATGCTAACTAGCAGCTAGCCGCTCCACAGCCGAGCCGTCCTACCTGGTGCCCGCCTTGTCCCCCATCTCCTCTGCAGGCGGACGGCAGGAAGGTCCCAGCAAAATGAGGCCGGACTCGGAGGTGTGCTGGCTTTAAAAACGGAGGGTTTTCTTCGGGCTGCTGCCCTCACAGCGCCGCACTGATAACTAGTTAGTATGCTAATTTGATTTAGCGCCGCCTCGGCTGCTCCGCTGGCTTCCGCAAAGGCAGCTCCCCGCTCCCTGTGTGTGCTCTGCTACCTCTGTGAGGACCGAGGCTTCATTACAGCACACTGTGTGTGTGTGTGAGAGACACCCACTGTGGACAGGACCACCCACGCATCACACACACATATAATGTAAATAAAAACACTATGCTATGGTTTGCAAATCTCATAAAAATATATAAAATACATCAGATGCTGAAAGTGAGACAAAGACCAGCTCATCTTGAATTTGATGGCACGTCTCTGAAAAGTTGGACATGTCCATGTTTCCCACTGTGGGCACTCTGAGGAGACCAGCTGCTGGACCTTTGGGACGGGAATGTTGGCCGGTCAGTCCAGAACCTGGACTCTGTTGGAACAGCTGCAGGATGTGGTTCAGCGTGGTCTTGCTGAAATAAGCAAGACGTGGTCTGGAGGGGAGCAGATGTCCCTCCGACCTGTTTATACCTCCCAGCACTGATGGAGCCTTTCAGCAGGTCGTCTTGACCGTGTCCACATGTCACATCAGGGGGTAATTACACATTAGCATCAATGAGCAGGTCAACCTAATAAAGTGGCCAGTGAGGATAAATGACGCTAACCTCCCAGGATCCACTGTTGTTGTCTTAAGCCCCAACCAGGCCTGTATTCCACATAGCTTAGAGCTTATTAAGACGCGTTTTTTCTCTGATCATGAAAAACATCTGGTAAGAACTCATCAAGAACTCCTTTGTAAAGATATTTTCACTCTCTGTTGTCCAGTGGAGGAGCACTTTTTTTGCAGGGAGTTGTTCATATTTGCTGCTGATGCACAGTTTGTATAATATGATGAATGTATTTCTGATGACTTGGAGGTTGGCTGTCTCTGTGATACTTACCGAGTTTATTTTTCACTGGTTTCAGGAGATTTGCAAGTTAAATCTGCTGTAGCTTGTGTTGTTAAAGACGAGGTGATGTTATCTTAATTCAGACGAATACTTATCTGAGTTTGCTGGTCAAACACACGTGCACTGTTTCCCCATTTTTAAACTTGTTTGCAACAACTTTCTGACAGCATCAGCTTGTAGAACTGGTGGACAGAGTTTCATCAGGGCAAAAATATGAATGGAGTCTTCCAGTTTAAAAAATCACCCACACTACTGTGCAAAAGTCTTGACTTTCCTGTCATGTTTTAACGCGGTCTTGAGTTGTAGCTCTCCAGGCTTTCTAAAGGTCTTTCAAAGTGTTTCTTTGTACATTGTCTGCTTTTTCACTCATTTTCAGTCCAGTTTTTGTACATAAACATTTTCACAGGAATGATTTTGGTTTGTTAAGCTACTTAACTCTGACCTATGAACAGTGTCTGAAAGTCATGCCTTTAAGAAATAGGAATAAATCCAGCAAAGACCTGACACAGAAGCTGAGAGATGCATCTGGACCTTCAGTTGATCCATCTACTGTTCACTGAAGCCTCATCAGAAATGGTCTCAGTGGAAGGGTGGCCGTCAAGAAGACATTCTTAAGGAAGGGACACAGGGAGAAAAGAAGTGGACTGAACATGAGTGGAAACAGGTCTGATGGAGGGATGGATCCAAAGGAGGAGGTCAGGAGAGAGGTCCAACAGTGAGTGTCTACGGCCATCTGTAAAACACGGTGGAGGCTCTGTCATGGTTTGGGCTGCATTTCAGCCAGTGCTGTTGGACATCTTGTCCAAACTGATGGAATCATGAAGACAGAAAAGTAG
>VUQH01084974.1:0-19974 GCA_015106775.1 Etroplus canarensis
CTATGGCAACCCCTGGTGGAGAATACAAGAGAGCAGAAAACAGGTACATTTTAGTTGCAACATGTTCTCCAGGTGTTTCTTTTTGGTACCAATTACTTTTCCAGCCTTTTGTTGTCCCTGGTCCAACTTTTTTGAGACATATTGCTGCCACCATATTCAAGATGAGCTAGTATTTTCATGAAATAGTAAAATGTCTCACTTTCAACATTTGATATGTTTTCTATGTTATATTATGACTGTACCTTTGGCTGCTCCCTTGTATTCTCCCCAAAGGGGTTGCCACAGCGGATTAATCTGCATTGCAGAGGTTTCACTCTAGATGCCCTTAATGATGCAGTCCTCCATAGTTAGAGGGTCTTGTATCCCCACCTGGAATCAATCCAGGGATCTTTCACTTGTGAGGCAAATGTGTAAACCACTACATCACAGAGGACATTCTATATTTATATTTTAAATAAAATATTAGTTTATGAGACTGAAACATTGCATTGTGTTTTTATTCATATTTTATGCAGTATCCCAACTTTTTTGGAATTGGGGCTGTAAATGCAATAGTGTGTGTGAACAGGACATATTTAGCTTCTATAGTTATAGTGTTTTCAAAAAATCCTAGTTGTCTCTTTTAAAAAAGATGTCAAAAATACATTGGGTTAGTAGTTAAAATAATAATTTCACTATATCACTGCATCATCATACTGTAGGCAGTGGTCAAGCAACTGCATTTAGGCTTACAAAGTGGTTCATTCATTTTTCAAATCCATGTTTGCTCAGATGGTTTAAAAGCTTGTTTAAAAAAAGTTTGAACCATTTGTAGCTCCAGTGGGACCTGCACAAAGTTGAAAAAGTTACATTCACAGTTATTATGAGTAGTTAATGTAGGCACCAGGATATGACAAGAAAAGTGTGGACTAGTATGGGGGAAATAAAAGATATCTCTGGAGTGCTAGGTTGAATCAGAGGTTCTCTTATCTCAGGGGTCCATTTTTGACCTTCTTTGTGTGTGAGTGTTGAGTAAAAGCTGGATCACCATACATAAGAATCCTGCCTCCATATCTATCTATCTATCTATAATTCTGTATGCCTGAATGCAATCACAGCTGTACCAGAATGAGATGAGCATGGCTACTCAGCTTTAGTGTAAAATACAGGAGTTTCACAAAACCACGCTGGCTGTGGCACAGTTGTTAGCTGAAATGCCAATCCGACGGCGGCATGTGAACATCTTGCGAAGCTCAGCACGGAAGCGGTCATGCAGCCAGGCATAGAGGAAAGGGTTACAGCAGGATGAGCTCATTGCACACAGATGACAGAGCAGCTGAATGAGAAGAAAGTACTGCTTGTCGATCAGATCAATGTCAATATCACGGAGAACATTGAACACACTGATGGGCATCCAGCAGATGCCAAAGGCTGCCACTACCAGGCTCACCAGGCGGAAGGTCTTGCGTTTGCGCATGCGCTGAGCCTCTGCCTGGCTCTGTGTGTGGTGACCAGGTATGACGCAGTTCCGCAGTTTGACAGAGATGCACAGGTAAGAGATGCAGAGTGCCGACAGAGGCAGGACATAGGTGATGAAGAGAGTGCTGTAGGCGTAGGCCAGTCGCTCCTTCTCCTGGCCCATCCAGAACTCCTCACAGATGGTGAAGCCTTCATTTTTAAACTCCACATGGTAGGTGTGAGCCACAGCCGGGGCCACCAGACAGCAGGACAACAGCCAGATCCCAGACAGAAGGTAAGTGCATGCCAAGACTGAGATCCGCTTTTTCAGAGGGTGGACAGTGGCATAATATCTGTGAAAAAGATGAGCAAAGGAGCAAAGAAAAGCTGGGTAGAAAATTATAGAAACTGTAATTGGCAGGAGCAAAGAAGAACAACATTTACCAGTCTATCCATGCAACAACAATCAGAGCACAAATTACCATGTGCTGTTAAGCACCACAGATAATACAGGCTGAAAATGGCAGCAGAACAACATCTGTACTAAATTGGCAGTTTGCAGCTGAAAAATAACATCATGTTTTAGCTTCACAAATGAATCAAAATCAGCTTTAAAATATAAATATCGATAAAACTAGATGTGTGCTTAGTTACTGAATGGAAAACACTCAAGAGTCTAAGAAATCTTCTTTCAACTGTAACATCCTCATCAGACAGATTTACATTTAGAAAAATCAAAAGGATAGTGTTGGTGTGTAGTACCTCTTCAGACCTATAGAATATTTTAAACTGGATGTGTTTCTCTATTTTCTGACATATATGCATTGATACAATAATGGATGGTCATATAAATATTGCACATACAAGAAATTCCTACAAACTGAAAGCTCAGCCTTCAAACCACTCAGTCTTATACAGAGGTACAATCTTCTTTACAATATATTCATTTTTTTCTACTCTTGGTCTGCATGATGTTTGTGAAAGAGGATATCATTTATGTGGTCATCTTAGGCACATGGCTCTGGCTATAAAAACAGAGCTCCCACCTATGTGATGTTCAAATCTGTTGTTTGAGAGGGAAGAAATTTTCTTCTCAGGAAGCTAAAAAAAAGCTCCCTGAGGGGCAGCATCAAGACCCAGTATGAGGTAAATAAGGATTGAAGTTGAAAATAAGCATAGCGGGTTCCCCCTACTGAATATATACTTTAGCGAGTAAGTAGTGCACACATCAAGTAAAGTCAAAAAGCTACTGGGATCCCTCTGTGTTTCTTGAAAGTGTATTTGGATTTTTACCTCTAGCCTGATTTAAAGTCTTGGGTTTTGGACTTTTACCCTTCTATGCTGCCCTGCATTGTGGGTCATTTCCCCTTTGAGCAATTTAAGAAATAGCCCACAATCCAGTTCAGAATTTGTGTCATGTCACATTAAAGAAGAAAAACTATCTCTGTTGATTTTCTAGCAGAAAATTCACCACATCTAGGTGCATTTGCATCTGCAGCTGGAAACTTGTTCAAAAGGCTCTTTACACAACAGACAGCTTGACGTGGCATAGCAGGGTAAACACAGGTGTTACTGATAAAAATCAGTTTTGGCCAAATTCTATTCAGTGTGTCACAGTCCAGCATGCACCAGGGGGCCCTCAAAATGGTAATTACGCCCCCATATTTACCCTGCAAATAAATGTCCAAACCAGAGCTGTTAAAAGAGTCTATTTTCTTTTTGAGTGAATCACTATTAGGTGTTCTGCGCAATACAAATTCTATGTTTAGCTTTAGTTTATATGTATGACTTAAATATATATAATGCGTGTTAGTGAGATATTGGAAGTGAAGAGTTTTTCCCCACTGTCCTCTGACTCATTTTAACTTACCTGTCCACACCAATGGCAGTGAGAGTGAACACTGACACGTACACTGTCACTGGCTGTATGAGGTACACCAGATAGCACATGAAGCGGCCAAAGACCCAACCATGCGGGTTGAAGGCATAGGCCAGGGTGAAGGGGACACACGTGGCACACATCAACATGTCAGAGAAAGCCAGGTTTCCAATAAAAAAGTTGGTGACATTGTGCATCTTGCGAGTGCGACAAATGACATAGAGGAGCAGATAGTTGCCAAAGACGCCCACCAGAGCCACAAGAGTGTAGCAGGGAATGATAAGCAGCTTGAAAGACTGCAGCAACTCCACGCCTACAAACTGGGGGCTGCGCTTGGAGGAAGTGTTCTGCAGCGCCACCTCAAACACCTGATTAGAGTCAGTTCCATTTACACCATGTGTCACACATGGGGGAGTGAGCTCAGCTGCCCACCCACTGCCCGAGTCCTCCATCCTGAAAGGATGGTATCAACCTAGAGGGATGACATCATAAGCACAATCAAGTACAGTTCAACATGCACAATGAAATATCAACTACTTCCAAGGGTGACATGTGCAAAGAATAGACTAAATTATTGAGAGCATTTTCCGTCTATTACAATCCCACAGACCACCTGGGCAGCTTCATAAGCCTCTGTCCAATTATTATTCTTGTCCTTTTAATGAATAATTTTTCATCCTTTGTTACAACAAAAAATGAAAACCACTGTGCTGACATTAACTTGTTTCAAATACTGCGACGCTTTCTTGAATTACATTGAGAAACTAAAATAAAAAGGGATTTTTACTTCAATGTAACTCAGACGAGTGGGCTGCCTGTCCCATTGAACCATTATAACAAACTGACTATTAAAGCAAATACTGCTGTATGACTCACACCTGCTCGGGACTATCATCTCTCCATACACTGTCTATGTGCCGGTTAATGTGCCCAACACAAGAGGTGTTAGTTCTGGTTAAATCAGTTCAGCTTATACATCACTCAAGTGAGGGAATTTAGGTGGTATATGCCAACATGACAGCAGAACAATACAAGCACTATAATGAATTCACCCAGCAGTGACCCATTTGGAAAAAATCCCAAACATTTCTGTGGATTTTATGATACTGGTTAAAAGTAAAGCCAGCAACAGAGCTCTCTTTGAACATTTGAACTGACTGCAAATATAGATATATGTGGATGTGTGGAGAGAAGAGAGAGAAAACTAAATCATTTTCACATCTGCAAAAAAAATATTACAGGAATGAAATGCCCCAAAGATCCAATGTACTGATGGTAGTTAATCAAAACATCTCAAGTAACCAGTACAGCACATCCACTTTGATGGAGTCAAGTCTCAAAGAAAGAAGAAAAGCTTAAAACCATGACAGAGCTTTAAACTGTTTAAACTCATATTTTTGCTCGACTTTGATTGATTTTTAAAATAATGCCCTTAAAGATTTTTGCCCTTGTCGATGATTTTGCTGTTTTCTTTATTTAACTGTGCTGAAATGATGCCACTGTATCAGACAGCCTACTGTGAAGAGTGGACAGTCGGTGAATACAGTGACATTACATATGTATTACATTTGCCCATGAAAACAGGTCTGAGCTGTGATTTTTTTTTTTAAAAATTGTCTCACAATTAATTTCCTCTGACTTAAAGATCACATCTTTTTCTCTAGTTTATTTGATTTAACACTCCTGTATTCCTGCTGTCAAGTAGAAAAACGCAACCTGAAAAACACCAGCAATATTCTCAGTATCCAGAGTCTTTCAGAAAGGTGCAGCTCTGGAATACCTCGGTGCACACAAAGCAGCTAGACAGACAGACAGACAGACAGACAGAAAACTGTCGGACAAACGGCGAGCAGTTAAAAAAAAAATCCTCAAGTAACTTTAAAATATCTTCAAATGGGAAAGCGTTTTGCGTCTTGCGTCTATCATTTCCGTCCTCATGCTCGACGCGTTACTTCAAGTAAGTTTTAGCTGGGCTGAATCAAAGTAAATTTGGATAACACTAAAGAAAAGACAGCGCACTTACCGTCTGCTGATTTTTCAGGGTTCAGATTTCAGTGTCGAAAATATTTTTCTTCTGTGCGCCTGTGGAGAGATGCGCGCCTCTCACGCCGACAAATGCGTTTAGGTTTATGAGCAACGGCGAAAGCCATGCACCCGCTCTCTCCGCGCTTTATTAACGGGTGTAGATGTGCGCCGTGAGGAGCCTTAAGTTGTCCTAATTAATCAGCTGTGAGTGTCGCCGGGCAGTCAACGTGTGCACTCCGGCTGCCGGGGATGACTCGCTTTTATACCTCGCTACAAACTTGACTGACAGCACTGATGACTGGAGGGAGTTTCTGGTGCGTCTCCTTGGAAGATAGTTTAGCCTGAAAAGGCTGAATGAAAATCCTGCAGATAGCGCACTTTAAGCACATTTTCAAAAGCAAGAGTCATTTTAGTAGGCGACAGAGACCATTTCTGCATGCTCTCCTCCCTATGGGTCCTCTATAGATTCTATTCTATAATATATTCTACAGCAAAAAAAAAAAAATACCAAACAAAAAAAAATCTCCACGGTATGGGTTGACTGTTTATATTTAGAAATATTACACATTATATGTTGCATATCATTGATGAGATATGGTTCACATTTTCTCCTGCCCATGCCAAATAAAGCTGGGGTTATTTCTACAGCGGATCTTATGTATGAGCTGTCCTCTCTGGTCACAAATATTTGTAATAGGAACAGAGGGACAGAGTGATAAGGAGGTGACTTAATGTGAAGTCTCAGTTTTGAGTGGCCTTTGTGTGGAGAGCAATCACAGATGAAGGCTCTGCAAGCACGGCGTTTGATTTGTGCAAACTCCCTCCCAGTTTCTCTTTAACAAGCCAGGGCAGAGGCAAAACACTCCTAGGTGCATGCTGTCATTAGCAGATTGATTCTGAATCAATAATCTGGCCTGAAGCCAGATGAGCAGACCTGGCAAAGGGGATCCTGATGTGACGTTCATGATGGCTGCTGGATTAAATGTGCCTCAAAGGGTTTTAAACCGTTCTTTTGAAGTCAGAGAGCTTTTTTGTGCAATGAGTTGAGGTTAAATCTCCTCACTCTTCTTCATAGATGGAAATAATCATAGTGGAGTCGCCTATGAGTAACACCTGTTAAGTCAGAGTTAAGCAAAAATTCATCCTTCAGGTTCCTGAAAGAAATCAAAACACAGCATTGAACACAGAGCAATATAAAACTGAACAATAAAAATACTGATAAAATACTGTGATATTCTGTGACAATTAAATAAAAAATTGGTAGAGTTATTCAAATGGAAAAGAACCACTACAGAAAAATACTGAGTTGAGTTTGACCTTCCAAACCAAAAACCTCTTTAGGAAAAGTAATGGAAAATATGTCAGGATATATTTAGTTAAGGAGATGACTATATAATACAAGATAAAGGAAAAAATTAAAGCTAGACACATTTTGTCATTAAAAAAAAGCTTTTCAGGCTGTTTTTCACATTTCAAAAGGTAACACTACTTGGATCATTATTGGATTTTCTTGGACTTATTAAAAGCCTTTACTGTGTTCTCATTTAATCAGTATTGAACAGGGGCTGCTCAATCAAGCGCTATACAGTGCACCATCCCAAAAGCTCTTGTCAGAAAAGAACATTAAACATACATGGATATTTTTTCCACCAACAGTACTGAGCAGCACTAAAATCTGTCACAGTGGGCTGTGAGCTTCGAGGGGACTGTGCAATTTTTGGAACACTTTGCTCCATGGCCACCATCAGCATGAAGCAAACAAAACTTCAGACCCTGAGCAATGAATAGAAAGCTGGTATGATGAGTCACCATTGTGTGTTCTCCTACCTGCACACCTGTCAAATACATCAACCTTCAAAGCCCGTGTACATATAGGACATTCAAATGTATAGAAAGATATCTGTGGTATAGACTATTTATAATAAGATAATTTTATGAATACCAGATTTAAAATTGAATTAAAGTTGAACCTTGAAAGACAGTGTTGGCATCCGGCACATGTGCTTTCAAGATGAATCAGTTTCATATGGTTTTGTCTAAAAATTAAGGCAATTTTAGTTGTCTAATAGAGATGCCTGATGAAGATACACTTTTAAGCTTTTACAGGTCATAACTCAACAATAACACATGAGTCAGTGCTCAGTGATGGAGTTTTTTTAATTACTGCAGCCTGTTAAATGTTTTAAAGCAACACTATTAAAGCATTTCTGATAACTCGCTGAAACTCTTACACCTACCCAGCTCACCTTCATAAATATCATCCTGTGATACATTTCCTGATTTTCAAAACAAGCCCAATTATCACATCATATAAAGAACTGAAAAATCAACTCATGGAAATTTTATGTATCAACAGATCTGTTTTGTAAAGGGTGCCATGCATCATACACTTGATGATTACAGTACCACTTTTGGGTACAGTACTTTAGATTATGAAATCTAAGTAGTGGGGGGAATGTTCCCAGTTCCTATGGTGTTTGCTGAACAAACATTTTTAGCACAGAAAAAAGAACAAGAATCAGAATTAAAAATGGGTTTGTCTGAATTGAGGCCCCTACACAATGATCTCAAAAGCAACACCATATCACCATGAAGGCTCACCATATCATTTCAAACCTATAAGTTCATCTTCAACTTTTGCACTTTGAATGTCACATTTCTACTTATAGAAAGAAGAACTGTGACATCTTTTTTTCTTATTGGGGACAAAACAGTGTCGGAAAACCCTACTTCCTGACACTTTGTAGCTGGGCCGGTCATTCTAAAACATAGTCACAATCACTCACACACTTTGCTGATCTTAAGAAGTTAGAGAATATTCAATAAGTCAAACTGTAAATGCTTACAATAACTTGTGAAATCTTTAAATAAACATATAAATTTTAAATTGTTGACTTTGTTTTCCCAGTGAAGTGCATTGTGCTTGACTCTCAGGTGGAGGTGCCGGAAATAGGGAAAACTCCAGATATCCAGTTGGATACATGGATTTGCTCAGTATTTGGTTTTCTTTACTTATCAGGTTTTGACTTAATTGATGTAATTCAGCAATACTGATTAAAAAGGATGGTTCATTACTACAGCTATAATTCCAGAAGTTTCACATTGGAAAAGGAAACCCAGGCAAACATAATGATCAAAAAGAAAGCCTTTATTTGGCTGCTGCTGCAAAAAAAAAAAAGCAAATAAATAAATAAATAAAACAAGATCAGTCAGAGACTGCGTACTCTGTCAAGGCTGAACAGCCACTGAAATTCTATTTTCCCAACGTGAATCAGTGTGAAATATTTGTATATCATTATTACCTGAAGCAGTGAGATTATGTTTTTTGGCTCGGTTTCTTCATTTGCATGATTTTACAAAAATTTTTTTTACAAGTGGTGGGACTCCAAAAGTTAATCACTTTTGGAGAATTGTTCTGGATATGGACCTGAATGGAGGATTTTTTAAGGATTAATAAATTAATTAAGTAAGTTTTGGAAATGTAGCCTAAGGAGGGGTAGATACTTATGACCAGGCCCATGCCGAATCTGCACTCTGCACATTCTCTAGATTTTCTGCAGGATTTGAAGAGGTGGGCATTGCTTGGCAAATGTTTGACATTTCCACCTCTCTTTCACCAGTGTTTGTTGTTGTGACTTTGACCAGTGCAAAAAGGCTGTCCTGTACTGCTATGCTGTTCTCCAAGGATGCAAAGGTGCAGGGATTGCCAACACAGAAGCACTTTGTGCGTGAGGTATGTTTTTTAAATGTTTATTGAGGTCAAATAATGCTAAGAGTTCAAGTCTGTTTGGACCCTGACCATTTCAACTGGTGGCTACATTAATATGAGAATGACACATTTTAGATCATTTCTGTGTGATTCATACTCCACTTGGAAATGATTATTATGCTGCCAGACACTGACAGTAATTTTCATTTAAATTGTGTTTTAGTCTGGTTTTGTTTGTAGTTTATAGTGTTCAGTATGGGTCATGGCCAATCACTGATTTTTGTCAATATGTACATTTTCAAGTGCACTCGAAGACTAGGTCAGCTAAACACCTGCAATCAGCTAATCTGGATGTAATGAAAGGCTGCTCAGAGTCCATTCAGTTCTGCCCTATATTTACTGCCTGGATTGGCATATGATTACTCCTTCAAAGTCTGGGTTGAGATCAGTGCTGCTGTTTGGACGTGGGTGCTAGGTAGAAAATAAAATGACAGGTGCCCAAACACTGAGTCTATTATACTTTCTCTTACAATGACCATGTTCTTTCAACAATACTAAGATTTTAAAGTCATGGTGGCCACTTTGGAAAGTCATTTTCATTCAAATATCTTCATCCAATTATGGTCATATTCTTAACTGTGTTGAAATAGCTCTGTCTGGATCAAAGTGGTGAACAAAACAACGGCTTGAGATCATAGTTATTATAGTTTTGTATTTTCAAATTAGTTTTTATTTGTATTTCTTGCTAAGTTATTGTTTTCAATTAAGCTTAGTTTCAGTTAGTTTCCAAAGTGGGTTTGGTCACTTCAGTTTAGTTTTTATTGTTTGGAAATTTTTAGTTTATATCAGTGTTAGTTTTAGTTTTCTTTTATATTTTATTAGAGGTGATATTTGTCAGGGGGAATATTTAAGATGCTCAGCTCAGAATTTATAATACAAATGCAACACTTTGTGAAGGTAGATGAGTCACAATTATGTAGACATCCTGAGTCTCAATAAACAGATGCATCAAAGCTTCATCAGACAGGCTGTGAGACCAAATTGATTTTTCCCAAAAGTCTAGGTTAACTAAAATTATTTCTACATTTAGTTTTAGTTTTTAGTTTAATTTTAGTTAACTATAATAACCTTGGTTGAGATTGCTGTTATACTCCTAGAACCTGCTGCTAGCACAGCTCAGAGAGGCAAGTTTGTACAGTAGGTTGTATTTTATTTATACAATAGAATATCTAACAATATGTTTCATCCTTAAATGTAATAAGAGAAGCTTTGGGGGTGATTTTGCTAGATTTGAAAGAAAAAGGTGACCTGACCTTTTATAACTGACTTAACATTTACAGTCGCATATTTGATGGATTTTATGAAAATGAGAAACTCATAAGGATAAGCAACTTTACACTAACAAGAGTGCCTTAGCTATGAGGATGGCAGTGGCTCAGTCTGTTGGCAACCGGCTGGGTTTGAAACTCTGTAGTTTCAAACCCAGCCCAGAGGCCTGGAGAGGAGTCGGTTCCACCCCGAGCACAGCTTGAGCAAGGCACTCAACCCATACAGTGCTCCTTGGCACCTGAAATGGACTGTCTGGTTTCTCTCACTTCTCACCACTGTATGACACTAGTGCTGTGTGTGTGTATATGTTAAGAACTGCATGTTCGTCAAAAATTGCATATGTACGACAACAGTAGTGTTGAGATTTGGTTGCAATTTCCCCATTTGGCGATGAATAAAGTACATATCTTATCTGAAGCTTATCCTTGCAAAACAGTATTGTTTGATGTGATACATCAAACCCATCATAGCTTGGTTATTTATATTGTTAACTGGATTCTTATACCCTTACTGGACACATTATTAGATACATTTCAACTGTAAGTTAACTCAAATATTTAATAAGCCAATCACATGGGAGCAACTCAATGCATTTAGGTGTATCTAGACATGGTCTATATATGGAAGTTTAAACAGAATCAGAAAAGGATTTGAGTGTCTGTTGAGGTCAGAGGAGTGTGACCAGACTGCTTCAGGCTGATAGGAAGGCAACAATAACTTAAATAACCACTCAGTACAATCAAAGTATGCAGAAGAACATCTCTGAACAACACTAAAGCACATGGTCTTCACCTGCAGAAGACCACACTGGGTGTCATTCCTAAGAACAGGAAACTGGATACAATTTATCCAGGCTCACTAAAATCGGACAATAGAAATTTGAAACTTGCCTGAGGTTATAGGTTAGTTTTCTAACTATTTATCAGCTAGAACTCAAAGTGTCCAGTTTGCTGGATGTTCCTCTGCCTTCCTTCCTGTGACAAAGGGCGTACCCCAAGGTTCCATTCTGGGACCACTGTTGTTTTCAATATATGTTAACAATCTTTGTGACAATTTATCTAATGCTACCCACCATTTTTATGCAGTTGATACTGATTTTTGTTGTTCCTCTTCCTCGGTAATTAAGACTGCAATACTTGCCGTCTGCCTTTGATGTTGTGCAGACCCACTTAACTCAACATAAACTTGTGCTAAATGCAGAGAAATCTAAATACATGCTGTTTTGAAATGACAAAAACAAACTTTTAACCTTCCAAAGATCTTAACCACTGAAGGGGTTGAAATAGAAAGAGCTATTTCTTATAAACATCTTGGTATCATCACTGATCAGAAACCATCATTCAAAGCGCACATTGAAAACCTTGTCTCCAAGCTGAAGGTCAAATTGGGTTTCTTTTTTAGGAACAAATCCAATTTTTCCCTCAAGACAAGAGAGTATTTGATATCTGCAACTTTTCTTCCTCTGCTGGATTATGGTGATTCATTGTTTTTAAATAGCCCTGATCAGTATCCTAAGAAGTGTGTACCACTGTGCTTTACATTTTATTACTGGCTGTGGAAATTGCACACATCATTGTATTTTGCATGCTATTGCTAAATGGTCATCTTTTTATGTACGCAGGCTCTCGCATTAGTTGATTTTTATATATAAAACTGTTCTTGGCCTAGTTCCCCCTCATCTTTCTACCTATATGTGTAGAAAATAAAATCAATATGGTCTCCGTGCTCACTCTATCTTACAGATGGTGGTCCCAAGAGTGAGAACAGAACTTGGAAAAAAAAACTTTTAATATGATGCTCTTTCCACATGAAATAACTTACAGACTGAACTGAAATAGTCAGAGCTGATCTCTTTAGGGGAGTTTAAGTCAGTTATGAAGGATCAAGAGAGAAATTTCCTTGGCCACTGTGACTGCTTTTAAACTCTTTTATTATTTCATTTTAGAAGCTGTGCATATTACAGTGGGTATCCCACACTGTGCGGATACTGTGATTTTATATTTTTTGTTGTGTATGACAGTTGTTTATGTCTGTTTGGAATATATATATTTATAACCTTGTTGTTGTGCTGCTTTCTCGGCCAGGTCACTCTTGGAAAAGAGATTTTTTTTATCTCAATGAGGCATTTACCTGGTGAAATAAAGGATATATGATTTTTATATTTCATTCAATTTATGCTGCGACATTGGAATGCCAGGGTCAGAATTTGGTGTAAACAGCATAAAAGCATGGCTTCATCCTGCCTTGTATCAACAGTTCAGACTGGTGATGGTGGTGTAATGGCATGGGGGATATTTCTTAGCACTGAGCCTCTTTGAGCATCACTGAAACCCCAAAAGCCTACATGAGTATTGTTACTGATCATGTCCATGCTTTTATGACCACAGTGTACCAATCTTTTGATGAATCAGAATCAGAAATTTTATTAATCTCAGAGAGGAAAACGCATAATTGTTGCTTCCAGCAGAATAATGTACCATGTCACAAAGCTCAAATCATCTCTACTGGATTCATGAACATGACAATGGGTTCACTGTACTCAAATGGCCTCCACAGTAATCCGATCTCAACCCAGTACACTTTTGAGATGTGGTGGAACAGGAGATTTGCAACATGGATGTTCAGCTGACAAATCCACAGTAACTATGTAATGCCATCATGCCAATATGGACTCAAACCTCTGAGGAATGTTTCCAGCACCTTGATGAAAGTATGAAATGAAGAATTAAGGCATTTCTGAAGCCAAAAGGGGGTCCAACCCCGTACTAGCAAGGTGTATCTAACAGAGTGGTTGGCGAGTGTATAAAATAAAATAAAGCCCAAACGCTGTAAAAATAATTTGTGTGTAAATAATAGCAATGCTCTTTATTCATGAATGTGGAGATAACTGCACGTGTAATATAATGATACATGTAACCCATTTCTCATAAAAACTTGAAACACGTGATATGGTCAGATATCTGCAACACTGTGTACATGCAAGAATGGTGAGATACAAATCAAAGAGATCTAGATAGGATTTAATGGCTCAGACTCTGTATGGTGGTGCATGTTGATTATCCTCTCTGTTCACTCAGGGTCACCGAATTAAAAAGAGTGAGCACAGTGCCTCCATTAAATACCTTGCAGTAACCTGGTACTCAGAAGTGAACAACATGCAGGGACAATAACAGCATATCTCACAAATGAAAAGAGGGCTCCTGAGGATATAAAGTTAGTTAGATAAAAGCTGTATGATTTCTAAAAAGAAGTATGTTTTTCTTAGGCAAATAAGAAAAAAACACTCATTTCTGTATTGCTCCATTACTGACACACAGGCATGCATGACAGAGGAAAGGGTTACTCACTGATATTTCCTGATGGGGAATTATTTGTTGCATAATACAGGCACAGCAACTGGAAGTGTTTCTTAATTGAACAGAAAGACGATACTTTAAATCATTCGAACCAACTCAACAATCCAACACAAATCAAACTCCTACTGAAAAAATCTTTTGCCAGTAGCTCTGAGTTTGAAAATAATTATTTAAATACAAATAAATTGGAGGCTTCTTTTTCTGATTTATTTTTCTTAATGTTGGCAGTCAGATACGAATGTAAGCTCTTAATAATGCAGTCGTGCTGATATCAGACCCTGGCTAAACATCTACTCTTAGTGCTGACAGCTGAGATTTAAATAAATAATTTTTTTTTAAAATCCATTAAGCTTGCGTATGGAAATATGGTACACAACAGTACACCAGACTCCATTCAGTGAGGCACAGATGCTCACAGCAGTCAAGGCTGTTTGCTCAGCAAACCTTGGTGAATAATAAAAAAGTAAGACTGAAGAGTACACAGCATGTTCTTTCAGAATACATCTTATAGAATCCATGAAACTTGAGGCAGTCCAGTGAAAAACTATAGGTCACAAGCTGCCAAATAAATATTGCTTACAGTCTGCTGATCTTATATATAAAAAAGTGTTGTTTCTACCAATGTACAACATAAACTAAACCATACAGAGATATTGTGCCACCTTGAATTTTCCAAAAACTCATTGTTCGTTTAATCCTGTGAGGTCTTAGACACCCTTACTAAAGAAAAGTAACCCTAACCTGATGTTTTGGCAGGGAAAGGAATTTTTAAATTAACAAACGAACAAACGAACAAACAAACAAACAAACAAACAAACAGAATAAATAAATAAATAAATAAATAAATAAATAAATAAATAAATAAGTAAATAAATGAGTTAAAACTTGTAAAGAGTTTTTGATTTCTGTCATTTTCAGTGATCAGTTTTCTTGTCATTGGTTGGCTCTATTCAAGTCAAGGTCAAGGAGGCATTACAATCTAGACCAGTACTCTTAGGAGTTGGAATACTTGTGAAAATGGAAACATGCCCCAAAAGATGACAAATATGGCCTTTAACTTAAGCACAAATTGGGTAAAGACCCATGAAATGATCATTCTGTGCCAGTTTCACTAAATTCTGACCAAAAATTCCAGGAGGCGCAGCGATTGATGGGAAATATGGACAACCAGACAGATTATGGACACCTCAACATGGCCAGAGCTCATCATATTCTGATAGCCCAGAGTTAGGGTCAAGGGGTAAGGGGACTTATACCCCAGAGAGTTAAAAGACAATCATATTCATCAATTATATTACGTAAACACTTCATATACAGACACTTTCACAATTCCTTTCATGTGAGAAGGCTAATAACATTCAAATATTTTTTCATTAAAGATGAGGAAATGCCAGCAGCCTGTAAGCACAGCTTGGCATAATTAAAAGCAGCAGTAAACATTATAAATATCCAAAACACACAAAATCTGTCTACCAGCTCTTGTTGACTAATTATTTTTAACTTTAAACCAAAACTGAGGTGAAAAAAACAATTGTCTCACACATTTTCTACCATAAATACAAAACATTTTTGTTTGTTTTTTTACACTACTTTTATTCATATTCCACATATACACAAATATATGCCTCAATTAAGTCTTCAGGTTAAAAGTAGTGTATTAAAAAGATAAAACATTTAACAGCAAACACATTCCATGGCTGTTTTTCTTCATACAGCTGACCTACTATGCACTGGAACCATACTGTAAACATCCTTTTCTGAATATCTGCACTGATCTTAAAATGGAAAATTTTACTTGAACACATGGAAGTTTCAACATCACTGTGTTTCATTCTGGCTGAAAACCACAGTCAGAGTAATGTGGTCAATGCCAAATGAATGGACTCAGCCATATATTCCAAGTTGTGGCCATTGATTGCACTCACGTTTAGACAGCCACTGGGTAGCAGGTACATGTGTCGCCTTTTTGACAGAAATTTTACTTGATTATCTAAAAGAGAAAAAAATATAGTGAAAGTTCTTTACTATGTATGACAATATTGCATTTGCTGCTTTAGTGGAACATACTGGTAATGTTAACAAAACTTCTATTTAAAAAGTGTAGTAGTGTTTGTATAAAATGATTCAGTGAGCACTGACTATGTTTATTGCTCAGTTCCATAATCTGTGAAAGTTGTCTATTACACTGAAGATATCAGACAGTGAATAAATTAATACATCAAATCTACTGCAAAAGCCAATTAGCTATTTCAAATTATTTTTCAGAGAAGCACAGAAAAGCAAGAGCTGAAAAAACTAATTATGAATACCAGACAGCATTTTATGTTGTCTTTGTTAGAGGCTTATGCAGTGTATCATTTGTCCTTCTAGATTATTAGAAAAATAACTCTTAAAAAAGGATAACATGTAACAGTGCTATTTGCTTCTCACCATTCAATCCTGTACAACAAAAGAGTCCACCTTGTTGAGTCAGGTGGTCCCAGCAACCCGGAGTTCCCAAAAGCCTCAGCTTTTCTCTTAAAATGGCTCTGATTAGCATACATCTCTCAACTATGCGTTTAACTTCTTCCTGCCTGGGAAACACAGTGGGAAAAAAAAAAACATTTAAGAATAATATAATATTTAAGATAATTCAATATCTGCACACTATTAAAAGTGGGAGGAATATGCATTTTGTAAATGAAGGATTGTATTTCTAGTAACATTAAATGCTTATGCAGTCTTGCACATCTGAGGGGCAATCCATCATAACAGATACACAAGAGATATCTACTGATAAAATGGTGATGCAAGCCACGTTCTTGAAATGCCAGATTACTTGCAGCATGTCTCACCACTCAACAAGATGGGCTGAGTTACTGAGCACTGTGGTCACAACATGTGCTCCTCCTACAGATGGCTGGGCCCACAGTGAGCTCACTATTTTTTCAGCTTGAGACCGTACAGATAGCAGGAGGGAGTTCTGCTTTAAGACACACAGGAGATGCCCAACAGCTTCACCTGGTGAAGGAAACGAGATGAAGCCAGTGTAAAGAAAACTATTTCGCAGCAGTAGTAAAGTAAGGTTACACTATATCCGTTCTAATGATAGTGCTGAAAAAAAAATTGTAAAAAGACCTTGTATTAGAAAACAAAATTCAGTTTTTGCAGGTAAATATTCATGTGATCTGCCTCACAATTAGTTACAACAACAGAAGATGTAGCATACAGAGCCAGAAAGAGAAAAATAAACTGTCCCAAAGCTTATGGCCTTAAGTGTAAGTGTAGAAAAGCAGCACACCAAAGTTTCACAGCAAAGCCAATTATGAACTTCAGAGGAGCCCTTGTGATTTGGGAAACATGGAATGTCTCTAAAATAAGGGTGATATGCATTTTTAATTTTTACAATCCATAAACCAGCAATGAGGTTTAATCCTGTAAATAAACAGTATTCCTCTCAACATGCCGTTCTCACGCTGAAAGAGAAACAGCAGTGACTACTTTTTTTTGTCTTATTTTTATAAATCATATTCTTCTTCAGTTCTTCATTTGAAAAGGGTCCCAGTTCACAGAGAAGGTGGTATTCTGGCAGGTCAGAGTAAAGAACAAGTCAGGAAATTAATCAAACATCCACTGTACCTCAGGTACATTGGACAATCTGTATCCCATGCATGTACAGTACCATTTTGGGCAGTCAGCATAGTAAAGCTATATTTTTGCCCCTTTATGGCTACTATAAGGACCTGTAGTGAAATGAAACTCAGTTGATAAGCATGTCTTTCCTCATGAAAATTGATTAAAGGATGAATAAATAGTTGCTCTTGTCAGTTGTATGTAGGGTCCACTCTTTCTCCCTGTACAAAAGAAAAAAAAATTGAGCTCAGTTTGACTTTTTGTGTTTTTAAAAGCAGAATAGCTCCAGGCTATGCAGTTGATTTCTCATCACAGATTCCAGTCTGTTTGTATTATGGGCTCATTTTGACATGTGCGGTCCCTTTGGTGCACATACTTTCTTGAAATATTTTAACATTACTTTCTCACCGTATAGTCCAAAGCAATGGGAAAATGACTGAGCACAGAGAAGCTCCATTCCTTGCGATGCACAGTACTGCACAGGCCAAGCATCACGCTCTAAGTCTCCATAGCAGAGCGCCTGTGTGGGCAGCAAGAGGAATGGAAACAGTCTACGCCTCTGTTGAAAACAGTGCCAAGACAGCAAATGATGAGTTAAATATGGGTGAAAAGCTATTTGTCTAATAAAACTAATTCTAGCTTTTACCAAAGAGCAGAAATGTACAAGTTACTTGCCATAATGAGCTGTGTAATCACAGCCCATTGATTCTGAGAGAGATCTGCTCCAGTTGGGTAATGGGCAGACGCTGAGAGAACAACAATGCTTTGCTCAGGTGCTTTCTCTAAATCCTCCAGAAGCCTCTCCAAACAAATGCCCCGCTGCTTGTCTTCCCAGTAATAATACTCACGAATCTCTTGGATCCCTGCTGCCTGGAAGATGCCAACCAATGAGTCTGCCAGGAGTATCGAGATAAAACATAATATTAGAATATTAGATATATTAAACCAGTATGAGTCACTCAGTATCAGTGTTACTTTCATCCCCAGCACGTACAGATGCAAGAACAACCTCTGAATTGATTACTAAAAAAAGTAGTCTGATCTTTATCTAAGAGGCAATTCATTAAAAAATTCGACTTAACTACTATACTAACAGACATTAGGTTATTATAGAAAACCTCTGATTGAGGTTTGCTGTAATTATGAAACTTGCACAACAATAAAAAATAATTTTGAAACACTCAACCCTACAAAAAAATTTCAGGTCCTGCCAGAGCATCTCATTTCAGTTAAAGTCAGGGCACTGACCTGACCATTCCAAAAAAAAAATAATAATAATAATTTTGTGTTTTTGAATCACTAGACCTCTCCTAAGTATCGGGTCATGAGGTGCTGGTTAAACATTATACTGTAAAATTTCTTCATACAGTTTTTTTTTAACTTATTGTTCTGTACATGACTGCAAGATTCCCAGGCTTTGAAGCTGCAAAGAACCCCAAACCATGATGTTTCCTCTACTGTGCTTAACAGCTGGGCTGATGTTTTGGTGTTGGTATGTTCCTCAAAACATAGCATTTTGCATTTTTTCTGAAAAAATTCAGCTTTTAGCTCATCTGTCACCTGAACATAGTTCCAGAAGTGCTGTGGAGAATCTGTGAGTCCTATAAGAAACATGTTACATGCCAAAAAATAAAAAGTTTTTGGAGAACAGTAACTTTCCTTGTAGTGTCCTGATGTTAACACCTTTAACACTGTTATTCCCAGGTTTAAAGCACTGGCCCAATTTCAGGACTAATGCTTCTCCAGCTCTCCGTTCAAAGGGTCCGGTATTCCAGGTCTGGTGAGTCTTGCTAAGCCAGAATTCTTGGAGTACATTTAAGCTGGGAAAATAGGGGATTCGCCTAGCTCTCACTGCTTCGCCTTCAAAGAAGACTCACCCCACGTCTCCCCCTATCTTGCCCCCGCGACCCACTACTGCCTGGCAGCCAGAGACAGGTGGGGTACGGGGCACGCAGGTCTGGCAGCTCCCCGTGGGACCTAATCAGCTAGGAATAGGTTTTAAGGACGAGGACAGTTCACCCTAAGGGGGCTGTTTTTGTAGGTGGACATAAAACTAGACTAACCTTTCAGAACCTTTTAGATGTAACTTGCATAAAACAGCATTTACATGACTGAGAAGATTTAGGGAATAGTCAGAATCAATTCTTTAAAAGCAGGAATATAAATTTATTAAGCAATTTAGCAGGGGCAAAGCAACAGCATTAAATCATTTTATATAAACCAATTCAAATCACATCAACTTCTAGACCTTGAACTTTCAAATCAGCTTTTTCTATAGTAATTACTTCTTACTTCTTACTTCAAGGATCAGGCAACAGCAGTAAAACATTAATATGCAAACATATGAGTAATATATTAACATATTAATGTTCCAATATCTATGTGTAGATCAAATCAGATTAAAGCTATACTTTCCCTCTCTCTAGCACCCCTCTAATTGTGGCTGGCTGGCTTGGTATCCATTCTTGGCAATCTTCCTTGCTGGGTCGTGTCCGCTTATTTTCGTCCATTTAGAGCAGGGGCGATCCTAAGGAGGGAAAAACTTGCTTCAGCTGTGATCCCTGAAGTATGACACGAGAAAAACTCCCTCGTAGTAGCTTCTTTTATCCTTCTTTTACTCTGTTAGG
>VUQH01084975.1:0-23092 GCA_015106775.1 Etroplus canarensis
TTGTAAATGCGTGTGTTTATTTGGTTGTACAAGTTCATATACATAAGAGCATGAGCTCATATGGGCTTAGTTTGTGTGTACGGCTGTGCATCTTGGTGTTTAGCCCCTAAATGATGAACACGCTGGTTGTACCAGTTGGCAGATGGGGACCCCCGGCCCTTTCTTAGAGTAGGGTAACATGCTGACGAGTGTTTCGGAAGAGGCTCGACAGGCTTTACACGGCCACATCTAAGGGGCCCTCTAACCTCTCTGTCGTATCTGAGGGGCCCTACTAAGTCTCTGTGGTGGCCTTTTCCAGTCAAAGGGGCGTACCATTTCTGCCCTCAGGACCCTGCTTCTCTACCTGGCACGAGGGTGACAAAGAGGGCAGGAGGAGTCAGTGGATACGAGGGTTCACCTGGACAGGACAGAAAGGAGTAACACGCCAAGCTACATCGCCCTGCTTCCCAAGCTGACACGCTAAGAGCTGTTCTTGAGAGCCACTTTGACCTGTTTTGCCTTTATGAAAAGAGCATAATCCTTGCCTACTGAAACATGTTTGATGCTGAAGTGTGTAACACCTTCTGCGCTACATTACAAGTGAATCCTGTCATTGCAGAGCAACATATGAGCAATTTCTCCCTGCTTTGATTTCATCTTTTATATATATTTATTTATTTTTTGCTCAAAGTCTTGCACTTTTATGCATCCACCTCACCATAAACACGTGTATGACAAGTTTATAATTGTAGCTCCAAATCGGCGTGTTGGTGTGTGCCACATGGAGGCAGAGGAGGCCATAATTGGCATTCCTACCTCTGTGTGCCAGCCGGCTCTCTCTCCTCTCGTCAGAGTGAGAGTTGACAAAGAGAGCGCCAAGCGTTTCCAATCCCACATCCCTCACTTTTTTTTCTTCGCGGCCTGTGACGAGAAGAAGGCGAGATATGTGTGTGAGTGTGTGTGTGTGTGTGTTTTGGATTAGTGTCTTGCTGCACAATAAATCTTTGTTAAACAAATGCAAAGCAGATGGCACCGTGGTGTCTCCATCGTGAGGAGAGAAAGAAAGAGAGAAGGAGAGAGAGAAAAGGAGAAAGAAAGAGAAAAAAAACCACACGCCTACTCCTTATTCTCATCCTCCACAGACACACTGATCATGCACATTACACAGACGGTGACTGTGTCGAGCTGCAAAACACTTAATCCTGGAGTGGAAGCTAAAGGTGGTGCCTGAATACTGACGGACACCCAAACACATTCTGTTCATGAGAGAGAACATTTTGTTTATCAAAAAGGACTGTCAGCGTGCCTGTTGATACTAATGATAGAGCTGACATTTTTTGCCCCAACGCACATGAAAAAGACGTGACCAGGCCACGCACCGCATTAAAGCAAGGTTAGGGGAGGTAGAGGACTCTGTTATGTCTCTACCTTTTCATGTAGAAGTGGCCTTTTCTGCATGAGGCCAGCCATGCTTGGCCCCGGCTGTCGCTGATAGTTATGGATCCTTTCAAGAGCTTGCATGTTCTCTGACACAAAAGAACGGGGAGGCCCCTGGGCGATATTGTGCAAAGGAGCCGCATTACAAGATGGCCGCAGACGGTCGCGTGGTGAGACTGATTTGCTCGTCAGGAAGAAACACAGAGGAATCCAGTGACCATTGTCCAGATCAGACAAGTCTCACAGACAGCGGGAGGGCCGCTATTGGATTCAGGGCAAATACGAAAATTCCTCTGTTTATACTTCTCGATGAGTTATTTATTTTTTGCTCATTATAATATTCAACCTGACATCATGTCCAGTCGGCCCTGTGTAACCTCTCTGAGAAATCATGGGATACACATTTAAAAATAAGAATAACAGAGAGCGTAGTCATAATTATGATGATAGGTGACAGTGTTACTGAGCCAAACATCATTGCAAATGACAGCGGCCTGTGTGTTTATATTTGTATGCAGCTGCATAATACTGCACAAAGTGGAAATGTGCTCCTTTGAATCACCACAACTATTGCTCACAGACATGAGAGTTGGACTGATTTTAATTATTCTGCTTTGTACATCCATAGTATTTTACCTGTACTCACTGTGGATTGTGATTAATGAACTTATAAAGCTGCATACACTAGGGACTTATTTAAATACATTGAGAAAGTACCTAGTCTAACGGAAAGAGCCATTACCCATGCTGACGATCTTATCATCAGGGTGCTGTTCTCTTCCCCTCAAAAAAAAGCTGAGACTCATTCTTGCCATATATTTTTAGACTCCATGTCTGACTGTGAGGCCAGATTGAACCGTGTTTTTTAGCACTGCAATCTTTACTCCTTTCATCTTGCCTGGAAATGGAGGGAAAGCATCACTTAACATTGCAGCTTACCACACAATTACCTGAGTACCTGTTCTCACTGCAATTACAAGCCCAAGACAAATAATTAGTCTGACAAATGACTGCTGGGCACATCGCCCTTGTTGTGGTTGAGCCGTATAATTTGGAGCCCCAGCTCCGAATGCTGGCACTGTGGCGGTAATTAGCAATAGGCGATGTAACTTTACACCCACAGAGAGTGTATATGTGCACAAACATGTATGTGTTTGTGCACGATCGTGCTTGCCACTGTGAGTTCACGTGTCACCACAGACTCAGCTGCAATCATAAGCTTCACAACCTGGAGCCTGGGTTGCAGGAATCTCTGCATGTCGGCCCTGATCTCCCAGTCAGTGACACAGACAGCAGCAGCCCACCTGCCAGCCTGTCACGTCTCCCCAGCGAGGGGCTGACACCATATTGTCAATGCCACAGATTGAACGGCGATCTCTTTTACAATCCCCCCTTCACTTCATCTGCCATCATCTGTGGTCTGTCTGCACATCGCTGTGTGTGTTTCTGCTCCTTCCTACCTTCTTTCCTTCATTCACTCACTCCCGGTTGTCACAGCTGACAGTGGCTTGTCAAATGTTCCCGCAGCTGCAGGTTCATCCATCATTAAGCGGCTGAGGAGAATTGAAATCATCTCTATCAGAGCCCTCAGGTAGTGTTGGCGTCTTTGGAGATGCAGGGTCTGTAGACTGCAAGGCCTCGTTTGTAGAAGGCATCATTACTTCCACATCTGTCAGATTTGAGTAAAAGGTTACATGGTTAGAGGAAAAAAGAAGACTCGCACTGGCAAATTCAGGATGATAGAGCAAAGTCATAAAAGTAATTTGAAATGTCTACAGTGATACATCAAGTCTTGCTTTCTTTCCCGCTGAAACGCACTGCCGTGTCTTCACACAATACGCATGCACATCCACATATGGCTCAGCCCTTTTATTATAAGTATACACAAATAAACAGCCACCCCCCATCCACTACGCATACACATGTTTTTGGGTTCCCGTGGGGCCTCTTTAAGAACATTGGTTCTCAGAAGTAAATGGATCGCAGGTGTTTTCTTCCACATAAGGGAGGATTTTACAGGAACAGAGGCCTGACCTCTCTATGGGGATTAAGTGCAGGTAAATCCAGGGTGTGTTCCCTGCCTGGTCCTGGCAGCTTGGGAGGCCACGTCTGACTCCCCTTACTGAGTCACAGAGGCCCTGGAGCCGTGAGCACACACCAGGCAGGCGGACCTCCTCCCTGGATGGCAGCACACAACTGCACAGTAACCACTCAAACACACATGCAGACTGCAGCACAGGTGTGGAGCCAAGCAAAACAAAAATATTCCTAATTAGGTTATTTTTTAATCTATGGAGGCAAGAAGCCTAATTACTACAAGGTGTAAATACAGACGTTTCCATATTTACCACTCATGAAATAACACAATGCGAAGGAGAAACAAAAGGGGAGGATCAGGGAAATGTTAAACACAACACAGAGAAAAAAAAACCTCCAATGAGAATTAACAAACAAAGCCCTCCGTTATTCTTATCGTGCTATCTGATCAATCTATTTTTGTTCCTCAACAGCTCTAATCTCTCTCCCACTCCCTCCCGTGTTGCGCTGAGAAACATTTTTGCACTTCAGAGATAAAAATCACAGTCTTCTCATCCACTCCTCTTCTTTTGTCTCCATTTCACACAACAAAGAGATAACACACCCACGTGTGACAAGTCCACCCACATCCATCAAACTTCGCTCAAATCTGCCAGCAATAGAAAACAAAAGGATGACTCTTTCATCAGAGAATAGGCCAGAGAGCATCGATCACTCTCAGAGTGGCTGAGCAGTGAACGAGTGAATGCTATGGAATGGAAAACATATAGGCCTGTATGGGTTTTAGATTGGTTTTAAACCACTTATTTGCAGCACTTGTAGCAGTTGTTTTGCATTACACAAATCATTTTACAGTTGTGTAAGATATGTGTTGTTTTTCATTGGTTTCTCCATCCTCATTTAAAAGATAAATTACACTGCTCTTCAAAGACACTTCAATCAAATGTGGCCTGTGTCCAGTACTGTGATGTTTGTTTTTTTCTCTGGGATCTTTATTGTTCTTTTTGTGGATAAAGTTTTTGCTTTTGTATTGGAGTTCCTCCTATTATCTGATCTGCCACAGCTGCTGTAGCTGCTCACTACCGAGCACTTCTTCTATTTGTGTTCTTTGATAACAAACCGCTGTTGATACTGCTGTAAATGTAAAACAGAACACCCCCTGTGCACTCGAGAAAACTTTTCCAGGGAAATGCTTATGTGACAGCAGGCATTTATCGTGCCAAATACAAAAGCTTTCATGAACTGGATATGGAATCATTAATTGTTTGACGATTGAGCTGACTTATTTTGCCTTGAAAATGCAGCTGATTACAGCTGATTGCCAATTATAGTGGATTGATTGGTACTGGTTTCTTCTGGAGAATTAGTCCTTGTGTGCACTGTTTACAATTTGTTTTGTGGAATTTGTGAAACACGGATCAATCAAGTCATTTTTTGTTTCCTGCAAAGTTTTATTCAACAGCCTGCATTCATCTGTGAAATAAAACACAGCTCCGAAGCTTGAAGCAGCATCCTTTGCTACCCAAATATGTTGTTTTTCACGGTTTTGGGCTTTTATTTTTATTTTATCAAGTTATTTCCTGTTTTATTTTGTAATCCTTGGTTTTGATGCATCTTAGTAAGTTTAACCACCCTTTCTTTGATTCAGTTTTCTACACCACCTGATCCCGATTAGCTAATTACTCCTAGGAAGCTATATATACCTCTGTGTTGAACATCACACTGGCCATATTTAAACTCAGTCAATTTGGGATGTTTCCTTATGAACACTTTTTGAAAGTCTATCCATGTTTGTCTCTTTTTTGCTGTTATTGTGTTTTCTTAGTTTGCGTATGCTTGAGTATTGTTAGGTGTATTTTTGTCTTTGCTTTTGCCAACCTTTGTCTTTAACGTTTACCACACTCTGATCACCTTGTTTGACCTCAGTCTTGTTAATCAAAGTCTGGGTTTTACTCTGCCTGGTCTCTTCGTAGTTTAGGTTTCCTACTCATTTAATTAACACCACCACCTAGCTGTCATAAGAAGCATCATGCATTCCCTCTCCCCATCTCTCTGTCAGTGATATATCTTGACATAAACTTATGGATGGGCAAAATTCATTCAAAGCATAAGAGAAAATTACAAAAACATGCAAGCGAGCAGTTAGTTTTTAAGATGGTAAAACCACTGTAAAATTACACAGCAAAGATTTTGAGTCTAAACAACCATCAGCTGTCGGTCTTTAGTTTTGGCTAAAAAACTGATTCCTATTAATAAAAGTTCTCAAACTCTCGTCATGGCTCGATGTACTTCTTGAACATTGCGTGGACATCCTTAACAGGCTTTCCTACAAAGGTAAATTTGTTTTCAAGAATTGTTTAATATTGTCTCTTTATCAGAACAAAAATAAATGTAAAAAATCAACTGAGAGGAACATCAAGAAAAAAAACGAGTGCAACTCAAACTCCTGACGTCCCTCTCCTGAAACCCATTTTCATCCTACTGAGCAAACTGACCACTCACTCATTTACATAGGGATATTATGCCATTATCAGGAGAGGAGAGGTGATGGTTGTGATATTCTAGATACATTAAGTTCATCATTCAACAAATGAGAAAGAATTTAGACATACATAAACATAAAGTGTTTTCTTAAGGCTTCGGTTTTACTAGTCTATTTGCCCGAAGACGACGTTCTGTTGGTGTCTGTTTTGAACTACTAACTAACCACAGTGGTGTTTCGAGAATCTGTTGGAGCCTCAGACAAAAATTCACAAGAGGCCCCTCCAACCAGTGTTTATCAATATTACGTTATAAATGATCCAAAGGTAAAACAGTAACATGTCAATAGTGTCAACTTACAAAGCTTTCCCGCTATAGAATTAGAATTCCTCAAATTTCTTTTCAGTGTCCATCTTGGGCAAGCTTTCACTATTCATTGATTACTATTTACATTTCATTTTATAGTCACAATGTAATCCATATAAGCCTGTGCTAGCTACTTAGGGTTTTACATCATGAAACTATATAAAGTTTCTAGTATTGTAAAACCAGTAAGCACAATAATTTGCACCAATACACTTAGAGTATACTTGTCCAAGTTTCTTTGTATTTAAATTTCATGATTTAGGTATAAAGATTTCCCCCTAAAATTACTCCATCAGTAGTGTCCTATAAAACCACAGGTAAAGATTACTCTAGAAATGGCAGAGGCCATGTTTGTTTTCATAACAATGCCAAAGACCAACCTGACTGGTTATGAAGTGTTAGCACTGAAATTACCAGTGTCTGTGTTCTTTTAGCCTGTTAGCTATGCTAACAAGAGACTGCCGGTGTCCTGATTCTGACTCCTGGCTGCACGCTTGACTCAGTCACAGCAGTGGAGCTGGACACACTCGATTGCTGTGCTGGCTAAGTTAACTAATGTTAAGCATCAAAGGAAACAAAACAACTAATGTGATGCTAGTGAAAGTTGCATAGGCCTCTCCCCCACAGTTAGGGCTAGACTAGCAGCATTAGCTATTTAGCATTATATTTAATAATTTTTATCTGCTCCACCCACAACTTTTTTGCTTTTTCCCATCTCCGTGTTTTTCTTCTTTCTTTATTCACTCCCAGAAGGGTAACCTCTCTTCATTTCAGTGGCTTCTGTTGTCGTCATTGGGTTTGCACATTCACAGCACTTGCAGTAGGATTGAGTGGAGTCAGGTGGGGCTCCCTTAGGGAGGCCAAGGCTCTCCTACTGCCATTGCAAACTTTGCACATTGCCACTGCTGTAGCTTAGTTTCTCCCCTTGCTTTTTGGGAAGCAGTATCTCTCACTGCCAGATTAGTTATCATTTTATTTGAAGAAAGGTGCATTTCATTACTTGAATCTGATGTTTCTCACTATTCTACATGGAAACAACATCCATCCGGACGCAGTTCAGTTTTTGCCGTGGTACCGTGGCCAGTTTTGACCCAGGAGATGACATCGGGGTTCCAACCATGTTTACTGGGAAACTGCTATTGTAAATGTGAAGCTTCATTGATCAGTCACTGTAGGAGTCCCCTGGGAGTGGAAATTTAACAGAATGATATCTCGGAACCTACAAAAATCAAACCAGTCCTATCTGCATGGATAGATACTAACAGAAGGAGGTGACAAAATATGTTTGCAATTCGGGTGAACTGACCCTTAAATACCAACTAAAAGCATGAAATATTGTGAAATACACCTCGCCAGACAGAGCGTAAAACACATCATATTTTTGATTTCTCCAAAAAAACAGATGTACCATAAAGACAATAAAACAAAAGACATTAACACTACAACAGATGAGCTACTGGCAATGTGATACAACAGAAGAGAAGAAGGAAAAAGGTCAAGGTAAACTGGACCAGAGATTTAAAATGTTCATCACAATCACAGCTTGCCATCAGCTATTAAGCGTCCGGCAGCGGACAGCCACACAAATCCAGGCCTGACTGCCTCTCACAAAACCTCCTTATCTCACCTGTCCACCTGTCCCGCTCACTCGTCCATCTTCTGCCCGCCGACCACCGTGATTGCATCTTTAGTGTTACTACCCAAGCGACAGCTCTGCTGCAAAAGCAACATAAAGTCAGCCATTAAAAAAAGTGTATTTATTATTTCTGAGACACAAGGAGACAGCAGAGAGGATTGCCTCTTCCTCGGGCTGTATAAGGGTACAGTGATGGAAATGACGGTGAAATCAACAGTTTATTAGCAGACTGGCGTGGAGGGAAGCAGCAGAGGGAAGGCCGAATTCGGAGCATATTCGCAGTTTGTCCATGTAATGGTGCAAATGCTTTGTAAAGTATGTCTCATGATAATTTTTGGTTCAAGTGTTGAGATTAAGATAAAAATTTCAAATTGATGCTTGTTTACGTGTGAATGTGTCCATAAGGTTTCTGAAGGGATTATATATTATACCGTGTTATAATTCTGAGATATTAATACTTTACATCCAGTGTTGATGGGTGGTTTATCAGCAAGTTTACAGTCCAAATAGCTTTTTATAATACACATAATACCCAGTAATAAATTATTGTTACCTACTTGAAGCACAAAAATACATTCATTAATTTAACTTTTTTTTAAAACTTTGATCATTTTGACACATTTTTATGCTCTCTTTGCTTTAATGTTGTTGTTGATTACTATTTTTAACTCAGCTATATAGCAGGCATTTTTAGATTATAGCAATACACACATTTATACAGTGGTTGCATGATTTTTTAATGCAAGTTATCAGTCTGTGAAGTAAACAGTAATAATAGCAATGGAATTAAGGTGAAGTGGAATTATAAAGTAAATCTGCACTGAAATAAAATATGTGAGTAAATCTTCTTTGTTACTTTATTCTAAATACACTGATTTTTGTAGAACTGGCTGTCTCAGTATGCAGCATTAAACAATAATGTGCTTATATATTATTGTGCATTTTAGCTTGAAACATAGCTACAGATTAAGACTGTAGAATTCTTCATATAGTGTCAACTGTATATGTTAATGTCTTGTGTTTTCTATAATTGGCCAATAAGAAATTTCCTGTAATATTGCAGGGCTCCTTGGAAAGAACAATAGTTCAGTGCGCTTAAGCCCTACAAAGTGTTTATTCCCCCTTTCTAAAATAGACTATATATGTGTTGTCTTGTTTGGTGCCGGGGGGCCTAAAGGGCTTTAAAGTCAACGGGTGTCGTGCTACTTCCACCAGGCAGCCACCCGTCTCTGAAGCCAACATGCGTCACACATATTGACGGAGGAAGTTCCACGTGTTTCTGCAGACAGCCCTGTCTGCCTGCTCTTATACTTCGCTCTGCTGAGATCTATCCCTACAGAACGAGGTCAAGCCTGCATAATGACCCTAACGAGTCAAGATTCACAGGATTAGATTATTTCGAACAGTTTGCAGAACTACCGTTTTGACAACAAATATCCCCGAGCCAGAGAGTGATGGTCATTCCCTGGCTGCTTCTGACATTGCAAAAACAATGTGTTGATTTGGATTTCATGTTCAACCGCTCGTCGCGTCCGCATGGCTTATGCGGAGAGATATGTCATTCCGGGGGTTAGGCTAATTTCAGCCAGGCCAATTTAGATGATGTCAGTGGTTGCAGGAGAAAATGGAGCTGACCTCTCATGCCCCATGCTGCTATACTGCGTTAGACTTTCCGTTCACCAAATTTGGTAAATCTGCCGCATTTATTTCCCCCAGTGTCCACTTCATTATGGAGTGTCTCAGATATCGGGTGCACCATTCCATGACAGATCGCCAGCCTCCACCAGCAGAGCAACACCATCCTGCTCTTGTAATTCAAAGAGATAGGAGGCAATGTGAGCATTTGGTTCAAAAATAAAACACATTGCTTCCTCTGTCAGTCTCCTCTTCAGGAAACATTTGGTGAAAACGTTGTCCTAATCTGCCTTGTCTTTGGCTGTAATTATCAACCCTATACTATAACCAGGCCTTTGCCTCTCTCTTCTTACATTGTGTCTCTTTTGTGTTTCGCTTTTCTCATCTGTTTTTTTGTTCCCCTTTCTGTCTTTTGATTCCAGCGGATTGAAGAAGAACAGGCCTGATTGTCTCGCCTGAGGTAAGATTTCATAGGTTTACATATCAAAGTCTATAAATAGATAAGAGCTTTTGAAAGGGAAAGTGAGCAGAGAGAGGAAAGTGTGTGTGTGTGTGTGTGTGTGTACGTGCATGCTGATTTGTGCCTGTGAGTTTGTTTGTATATCTGTATGTGTATCCACGTGTGTGTGTGTGTGTGTGTGTGTGTGTGTAAAGACAGAGGCTTTCCCACTTGCATACACAGCGAAAAGAGCCTCCACCAAAACAAAAGGGATTATGGCGTTTCAAGGGTGTTGTGTTTGCTGTGTTTATTCACATAGCTCATGGGGCTGCACAGGACCAGCAATGAATGTCAATGTCAGGGAGCGAAAACGCTGCAACACAAGATAAATATGATGAACAATAAACACAGATTAAGGCTGAATATGTCACGCTACATCATACGCAGATCCCAAGTCTCATGACATTAAGTAACCCTTGAAAGTGTTGACATGATCATGTTAAATTAAAACGATGATGACTGTACAGAGCCACAGACGAGCCCTTATTCATATGGATAGTTTGGTAAATTCAGGTGTCACACCTGCTTAATCTAGTTGGACGAAGGAGTAGTAGTGTAAAAGGGACTGAACCATATCAGCAATGATCATAATGCTTCAAGGACAGCAAAGATGAATGCATCAAGTACTGTAGTTGATGGAGGTGCTTTGAATAAACTAATTAGGCCGGAGTGTGCATTCTGCAGCAGGTGCAGTCTGTATTGCAGGTGCAGCAATACTCACTATTAATGCGCAGAAGTACAATATCTGCGTAATCAAAATGATGCCTCAGCAAACACGCTCTTACCTATACATTTTTCCACGGCAGGAAAAAAGTTGGGCAGGGAGTGGTGTCTGAGAGATAAAGCCTAATGTGCACAATATTGCAACGTGTTAGTTAACAACTGTAGCCTTAAGTTTAAGTTAACCGATTGCTTTTCCTTTCCCCCCCTTTTTTTGTATTTCCACATCTAATTACACTTTCATTCATCAATGTTGATTAATAGGTCCTGTGGCACGCCTGCCTCATTTTACTCTCAATTAAGCTGGTTGATGCATGTTCTCATCAAGCAAGATGCATTGGCCTGGTTTACTTGAGGCGCTATTAGTGGACACTGTAATTAGTATCCCAGCACATAGAACTTCCCCCACCTCCTGAGCCCCTCTCCCCAAGCTGCCATCTCTGGCCTCTTTTAATGCCTTCCAAATAATGAAGATAACAGAATAGATGAGGGACGAGCAGTCCGGCTCACGTTAATCATCTCTCTCTCTGCAGTTTTTTCCCCCTTCTTTTTTAGTGGGAGAATTATGGCTTGTAAAATCACCAAACTCCCGATGTCTTGACAGACCTCTTTTGTGTGCCAACCACTCCAGCTCCTCCCCACATTTTCCTTATCAGTGGGGAGATGTATGTCTTTATCACATTTCACACTCAAAAGGGAACAGCCAGCTTGATATATTTGCCAGTTACTAAATGTGGGGCTTTATCGGAAATATCAGTCTAAGTTGTGCACATTAGCCCTCATGCTCTTTGAGAAGCCACTTTAAAAGAAGGCTGATTACACGCTTGTTGCTGTCGTGATACCAGCTTCGGTGCTGGAGCCCCTTTTTCTCGCTCAGCCAGCTTTCCCAGAGCGCTCTTCTGCCTCTGATTCCATGCACTTCAAGGGATCTCTCTGAGGAGGGCTCTGGGGGCCTCAGCAAAGAGCCCGGCTGGGCAGACAGAGACTAAAGGATGGGTGAAGATGGAGAGAGATGGAGAGAGAGGCAGCAGGGGTAATAAAGCCAAGAGAGGCAGTAAGAAAGAAGAGAAGCCACACGGCAGCAGTGCAGCCACTCTTTGTGCTTCAGACGCTGTAGCGGTGGCCATGTCTCGTCCCCATGTCTGTGCAGACGGCTCCCATGGGCCCCTGTGCCGAGCTTGTAAGTGCTAATTGGGCCTGTTAGGGTCAGCAATTAGCCGACTGCTATTGAAGGATCGTGACAACCAGGCCTTTCAGAGCCCCGTCACTCTTTTAGGGCTGGAAGAACCAGTGCAAAACATACTGTAACATGGACAAGGCTGATGCTGAGACAACCAGCAGACAAGCAGCGGAGGGAAATAAACCAACAGGATATCCCTCAGTGCAATGTGTACTTAGGGTTAGGGGGTAGGGACAGTATGAGGCAACACGGCTCTTACGGACTTCAGTCAGAAGTGGAAGGACTGATGCAACTCTCTCCTCCAAGAACTAATGCATCAACTAGCACTTTTCCCTTCCTGTATCAAATGAAGAGATTTTTGAACTGAAATTCTGTTTGAGCGTGATGTGGTACAGATTGACTTGCTGTTTGGGGTGTATTTGTATTGCAGTTACACAGCCACTGTTCTCACAGTTTGCTTCTTAAGTGTTGTAGTAGTGGTTACTCACCAAAAAAGGCATCCAAGAGCAAGCTTCTGCAGGGGCTAAAAATGTAATTACCTAAAAAAATTAGACATGTTTCTTTTTTTTAGTATAGGTTTCAAGGGGTAAACAAAAGACATTAAAGGTGGGAAAATGTTTCTTGACTTTTAATGGTAAGAGACTAGAACAAAATAATACATTTGAGCCAATAAGAGGACAGGTGTAAGTGACTGTCAGATGTTAGTGGCAGGCGGTAAACTGCCCGACAATCACTGCAGCCATGCAGACCTGACGAGACTCCCTGATGAATATGGCAGGGGGTCATTAGCAGATTTGGCCTCTAACAACCACAGCTGTCTCTTATTGTCAGGCCTTCCGGTTTGTGTGGGCGTGTTTGAGATTTAGGGAGGGAGCATCTGCTGTCTGCTCAGCAGCCTCATGGCAGAACGTTTCATGGGCGTTTCATCTTCTGTGTTTTCTTCACAGATAAGTTAGAAACCTGTTATTCACATTTCTCTGCTAGATAGTTGGCTCATTTACACCTTTAGTCCTTTAACAAAATGTCCTAAAGCAAAGGAAGCGTCAGGTTAATAATCACAAATCAGGAGAATATGGAACAGAAATGTCAGTAACCCTTGTACGCTCAAGACAGTGGAAACACAACACTCAGTAAACCACCTTTCCGCGTTCGCCGTACAACCACTAAAGGTATATCCCTGAAAACCCTCAAATTCTTCATGAATGCTGACCTGACCCGACACCACTTGACATGATGTGAGGTTAGATGCCATGGTCAAATTCTTTTTCCTTTCTTTTTTTTTTAATGCAAATTGGATGATTAAGAACCATTGTTTGCGGCACAGAAGCCAATTAGATAATATCCCTGCCACTGATTTCAGCTGTGGCAACAGCAGACAGCAATGGCAACAGACACAGCAAGGTGTCAGCATGAAAGTATATGATCCCACAATCCATATGTATTTTTGTTTCGTGCAGATCTGACGAATAGTTACAGATATATGGCTAAAAATGTAAAAATGTTACCAATAATGACACCTGGTGGCCAATCCGTATTTTCAAAATGGCTGAAAACCTAATCAGTTCCAGATTTCATGGAGGTCTATCACTGTGCCAAAATTCAAAATCCTGTGTCAAATATTTTTTGTGCTACCATGATGACATGAAGGATTTGTGTCAGCGTTGATGATTCCCCTTCTTTCTGGGGACATAATGGGCAGACCCACTAGCCCAACAGAGCATAAAGTACAGAGACAGAAAAAGGAAAGGAAAATGTAATTGTGTTTGTTTGTTTTGAATAGCTTATTATTGCTTAGAAATTATTTGCAGTCCTCACAATGGACAATGGAAACCACGAAACCTAGGAATTCCATTTGTTTAATTTTTATTTTGATTTGGTTGACAATGAGAAACAGCCGATAATGTTTGAAGGATAACAAGATAATTAATAATTCAAAATTTAACCACAATAAATCTGTGATCAAACAAGAGTCCAATAAAGACACATTAATGAATCAAACCAGTTCTGTCATGGACTGTAGTGAGGACTACCATTATAATAATGTCATTTTATAAAAGCAATGAGCCTCTCAATGCAGTGCTTCACAGTGATTTTAGAACAGCTTCCAGGCTTTGATTCTGCCTCACATCATGCCTAACAGCACCTCTTAGCTCTCCTAAATTCACTGTAAAGCATTGCCTCTTATCCCATATGGCTTAAATCAAATAAGACCTATTGGCACAAATAGCAAACAGAATAAGTATTAAAAGGCAGCAAGGTTACAGAATATTTGTCTCATAAGTGGCCCACAACTTGTACCTGAGTGTCACCTTTTTATTATGCAAAAGTTCAAAGGCTTGTTTGAATGCATATTTGCATTAAAGAGTAGGGGGGGGGAATAATAAAAATGTATGGCTTCAGCCTTAAGTTGTCATAGCAACACTGTCATTGGTTTATTTAAGCCTTTCATTTTATATTATTGAGTGAAGTGGGGAAGTTACCTATTGTGCGTGTCTGTGTATGTGCACCCGTTGTGTGTATGTGACGGGTGGGGACTTGTTGTGCTCTGAGAGAGTGATGGGTTAGGCAAGATGACAGGCTGGCACAAGGGGCAAGCAAGATGGCGACTGAACATGCTTGATCTGGGGAGAGGTGTCAGTCCTGCAGCCAGTGAAGCAGAAACACACAGGAACACTTAGGAAGAGGTGATTCAAAGAGGAAACAAACAGTAGCTCCACTTTAGATATTCCTGTGAACCTGAAAGAAGTGAATAACAATACAGAAGTTTTCTTTTTCTGTTAATGAAATTATAGTATATATTTCAGTGCATTATTGTTTTACCCATTGCCCTGATTAACATAGATTTATATGGACAAAAGTACTGGTCCAAACCTCTTAATCACTGAATTCAGGTGTTTCATTCAGTTTATTATTTATAAAATCAAGCACCTAGCCATGCAGTCTGCCTTTACAAACATTTATGATAGAATGGGCCATTCTAAAGAGCTCACTGAATTCCACTGTGGTACTGTAATAAGGTTTCACTGTTCCAACAAGTCAGTTTATGAAATTTCTTCCCTCCTAGATGTTCCACCATCAGCTTAAGGGGTGTTATTGTAAAATGGAAGCATTTAGGAACCAGAGCAAATTTCCAGAGTGGGGGCGCCAACGCTCTTCTGACAACAACAGCAGAGTTCTAAACCTCCTCAGCCATTAACATCAGCACTAAAACTGTGCACCAGGAGCTTCTTGGTATGGGTTTGTATGGCTGAGCAGCTGCATGAAAGCTTTACATCAAAATGCAATGCCAGGTGTCGGATGGAGTGGTGTAAAGCATGCTGCCATTGAACTCTGGAGCAAAAGAAATGTGTTTTTGTGTACTGACAAATCATGTTTCGCTATCTGGCAGTCGGGAGAATATAATCTACTTAACGGCACTGTGCCAACAATGAAGTTTGATTGAGCAGGGATAATGCCATGGGGTAGTTTTTCCAGGGTTGGCCTGTTCCCCTTTAGTTATAGTGAAGGAAATTTGTAATGCCTCAGCTTGCCAAGACATTTTAGAAAATTCTATGCCTCTGACTTTATGAGAACAGTTTGGGGAAGGCCCACAGAGCCTTGACCTTAACCCCATTGAGCACCTTTAGGATAAAACTACCTCACAAATGCTTTTCTACATGAATGGGCAAAAATTCCCACAGACACACTCCAAAATCTTGTGAAAAGCAGAAGAATGGAAGCTGTTATAGTTACAAAAAGGGATCAACTCCTTATTAATGCCTATGGCTTTAAAATGGTATGCCATGAAAGCTCCTGTAGGTATAATGTATCAGTGGGCCAATACTTTTGTCCATAATATGTAGCATTTTCTGAATGTAACCACAAACTGCCTAATCAGAATTTGCAGATAAATTTAGATGCATGTGTTTCCAAATTGTTCTAGCATCATTTGTTTGACATGTACTCTTCATTATCGTGACAAAGCAAGATTGAATTTGACTCAGTCTTGTTAAATGTGAGCTTCATCCACAAGGAGTAAGAAGAAGACATACCAGCTGCTCAGATTCATAGGTGATGAATTGAGGTTCAGGCTTCCAGGCATCATTTTTCAAAAGAGAAAAAAAATCCTCATGGTCACAGTCCATTTTTTACATAAAACAGCATGAGGGTTTTTTAAAGAGAGATGCTCAACTTGTAGTCTCTCTTAGTCATGGCTAAAGAGCGATTTTGCTTCAGCTTCATCGTTTACGTGGAGCAAGGGGGGAAATTAATCAAAGCTGAAGAGTGATTTTTTTCGAGCAGCTCCCTCGGAGAATAAACATCAATAAACATTACTTAATACCCTACAACACAACCCCGCAGGGTCCCATTTAATTTCACTGGCGGAGAACGCCTAAAGTGCTACTGTTTTACACCAAATTACATACTTTGAAAGTTTGAAGAGGCAGCTAGTTTTCCCGCCCTTGAGAAAGAAATGAAATTAGCTCTAATAAAACTGTGTGTTTGTTCTGTAGTCTAAATTATTGTTTTTTTTTTTTTAAAAAAAGACCTGAGAAATTTCAAGTGAGTACAGAATGTGATTAACAGTACTATCCATCAAGCCACGACACACACAGCTTTGCTTCAAATTTTCCTCACTTTTCCAGCAGCTGCTCAGTGTTCACATCACTTTGAGCCGTTGCCTTCGCCTGCTACAAGGTGACAGCCATCACAACATTTCATATTGTACTTTTCACAATGTACTTTTTAAGAAACTACTTGGACTGTTAATTAATTACAGCGCAATTACATGATGCCTTGGCGATGTGATGTCTGTGTTTAAAAATCAGCAACAGAAATGAGTGGTGGTCTGCCCGTCTTTTGCATCTTTTTTTGTAGTATGCACACACACACTTGCACGCATGCTTCTTTTTTAACTAAGAGGTGGAAGGCTGGAGAACACTGTCAGTGCATCGTGCACCCGTGTGGAGGTTTCATTCAGAACGTCAGCTTGGAAATAGACATTCTGCAGGCATGTTGTCAGGCAGGTGTCGTCATCTCTGCGCGTTTACCACAGTTTGACCTCATGTCAAACATGAAATGAGTTTGTCATATTTCATCATGCTTTTCTGAGATGTTCTAAAAAACTCTGCAGTCATTTCAACATGTTGACTTATCTGGTAGCATCAAACACAGCATGTGGGAAAATCTCTGCTGAAAACTGTCAATCAAAGCTGTCACAAGCGCTTTTCGGATTTAGCTTTAGCTTGATTCTCTCTCTTTCGTTTTGCTGTCTCCCGTTAGAGTTAAAGCAGTTGCCTTGATATCCTCTGAATTTACATTATATCATTTATTTCATTTTTTTTCATCTTGTATTAAGAGTGAGGGGTCAGAACCAAGACAGAATATATGTGTGTGAATGAGAAGGGAGGCAGATGGACTGGTGAAGATGCAAGTAGAGGTAAGTGAAGGTTGATGATTTTAAATACTTGGATTTAATCATCCAAATCAACAGACAGTACACAGGAAAGGTGAAGAAGAGAATGCAGGCAGGGTGGAGGGTGTGGAGACAAGTGATTTGTGATAGAAGGATAGCAGCAAGAGTGTAAGGGAAGGTTTAAAACAGGAGAGAAACCTGCTATGATGTATGGCTTGAAGACAGAGGCGCTGACAGAAAGACAGGTGGTGGAGCTGGAGGTGGCAGAGTTGAGTTAAAGATGCTGAGATTTTTGTTGGGAGTGACCAGCATGGACAGGATCAGAAATGAGTGCAAAAGAAGGACAGCTTAGGTTGAGAGGCTTGGAGATAAAGTCAGAGAGGCATGGTTGAGATGATTTGGGCACAAGCAGAGGAGGGATAGTGGCTATATTAGACAAAAAATGCTGAAGATGGAGCGGCCAGGCAGGAGGAAAAAAGACCACAGAGAAGGTTCATGAATGTACTGAAGAAGGACATGCAGAGGGTTGGCGTAACAGAAGAGGATGCACGAGATGGGGTAAGATGGAGACGGATTATCTGCTATGGATGAAGAAGGAAGAGGAAAACAAAATTTAAAAAAAAAACCCTGTTTGATTTCAATTGATAATGATTTAGATTTATCATAGTGACCAGATAATGACATTCTTACTCCCCAGAAATATTATTTATATGAGCAGGTCACAAAGTTTTAGCTGCAAATGGCATCAGATTTAGAGACTCTGCCAGGATCCCTGCAGAGTCCCTCAATGTGTGGTCCCAAAAAAGCCTCATTATAACAGTAGGCATGGGTTTGGTTTGTCTATTGAGTAACATTCTGCTTTTCCAAACCACAAACACCATGCAATCTGATGAAAATAAACGGTCAGCTAATGCCAGAACTCATCCCTGCTGTAAAGGCAAACTTTTTTCTAAAATAAAACACAGAGGGAGTGATAAAAGAGCATTTCAACCCTGATTTCCTCATGAGCTGCAGGAGATTGTGTTACAGGAGGCTAGATCATTATGCGACTGGATTTGGGAGCGGATGACTGTAGTGTTTTTTGAAAAAGGAACACCTGTCATCCCAGGTCATTCATCCCTCTGTCCAACAATGATTTTCAAGCAGCCTCGAAGGGAACAAGGGCAGTCTGAGATGAACACGTGGCACTGGCAAATACCCAAAGCAGTGATATCCTATCTGCCTCCCACATCCTAGCATAGGCAGAAGGACAGAAAAGTCACATCCCAGCCCTCAAAACAGCAAGAGAGTTTAAGAGACGAGAGCTGTGTTTCCTGTTACTCTCACTCCTCCTCCTTCTCCTCCTCCTTCTATTTTGATTTAAGAGTGGAGCTACTTTTGCAGAGATATGAGGGGCTGAGAGAAAATAACAGGGCCTACTAAGAGATTAAGCCTTTAGCCACATGGCTGTTATTGAAGAAGATTCTCTATGATCCTATCCAGTAAAACGCATTTCAAAAGTTTACGTGATCCTGTAACTTTGTGCTCACTGTCATCATAACAACAGTCAACTAACTCGAGTCACCACCTGAAGATCGACTGAATGATTTACCTGGTTATGCTGAGAATTGTTCAGTTGCACTCATACACAGCAATATACAGCAAAGTTGTAAATTGTGTTTTATGTAAGTATGACTATTTCCTGCTCTTAAAATAAAGGAATCTGTCATATGTTTCTGTCACATGTCGTATGTTTATATGTTGCACCAGGTCCTGGAGAAACGCTATTTCATTCACTATGTTCTGCGTCAGCTATATGTGGTTGAAATGACAATAAAGCTTTTGAATCTTGAATCTTGAATAACAATTGTGTATTAGCTATTCACAAAAGCGCATTTTAATTGTTTTTTTCCCAAAATGCAGAAATATTAGCTTTAGCTAATGCGTGATATTTTTCTTCGTGTCCTTCAGTATTTCAGGCATGTTGCCTGCAGATAAGTCTTTGATCAAATACTGATACCCTACTAGTTGTTCTGCTGCTTACATGACCCCTGACCTCTGTGAAGCCAGAAGAGCACGGAATGTCCCTATAGGGACCACAGAGGTATTATATATTTCTTTTGTGTTCCAGCTCTAGTTTAACAGCATTGCAACATTGCAGTTTCCATTAAGCATTTGTGCAGTAATTAATCTCCAATTTATGGCTGCAAAGTAAGCGACTCAAATATATTTATGAACGAAGAAGCTGTATTACAGTCAGTAAAAAATGGCTTTTTGGCATATACTATTTTTTTCCTTTTTCAGTTATTATGTGAGGATAACATACAGTCATGTGAAAATGAAAGTACACCCTCTTTTATTTTCTAAGGTTTTATGTATCAGGGCATAAGAAATCGTCTGGTCCTTTGCAGGTTCTAAAATTAGGTAAATAAAGCCTCAGATTAAAAAAAACAGCACATGACATATTACAACATGCCATTATTTATTTAACAAAAAATAAGCCAAAATGGAGAAGCAGTATACGAAAACATAAGCGCATAAATTGTAGGACCCACTTTAGCTTCAAGTATTCATTTTCTGTATGACTTTATCTGTCTCTAACATCACTGTGGAGGAATTTTGTCCCACTCTTCTTTACAACAATGCTTCAGTTTATTCCTTGCTTGGCCCAGTGTTGGCAAAACTTTAGCCGTTCGATTGCCTTGCATTTGGCTTTAGAATACTTTAGTATCCAGAGGAGTTCCTGGTCGACTCGGTGACAAGAAGGTGCACAGGTCCTGTGGCTGCAAAACAAGCCTAAATCATCACCCCACCACCACCGTACCCCACAGTTGGTATGAGGTGTTGATGCTGATGTGCTGTGTTTGGTTTTCACCAAATGTGGTTTTGTGCATTATGGCCAAAACTCTCCACTTTGATCTTGTCTGTTCAAAGAACATTGCTCCAGAAGTCTTGTGGTTTGTTTCAGGTGTAATATATCTTGTTTGGAAATTGCCTTGCAACCCTTCCCAGACAGACTAAGATTGTTGCTGATGTATTTTCTCCTTGGCACCGTGTTAATACGCTTGACTGCTCCAGACCAGCAAACTGCCAAACTTCTGCTTTTAAAGCGGTTGTCACACTAACTGATCAATTCTTCAAGTGCATTTGATAAGCAGCATCTGGCTGCTACTTACACTCTAAATTCCAATGGAAGCAGTGAGGGTGTAATTAATTTTTCACACACTGCATTTTGGCTTAGTTTTTATGAAATAAATAAGGAAGTGCTTTAAAATGTCAGGTGTTGTGGTTTGTCTCAGGTTCTATTTACCGTATTTTAAGACCTGATAATGACCAGGTCATTTTTATTATATTCTGATATGTAAAACCTTAGAATTTGGAGAGGGTATACTTTCTTTTTCACATGACAGCACATATGGCCATCTCTGATGTGGTGGGTCAAAGGAAAAACACACCATTATCGTTCCATCTATCCATTTTGTTAACCAGTTTAGGGTCGCAGGAGTGCTGGAGCCTATCCCAGCTGTTAGAGGGTGAGAGACAGGCTACACTCTGGGCAGGTCACCAGTCTATCACAGGGGTAACACAGACAGACAGATAACCATTCGCACTCTCACCTACCTCACCCTCTGCAGCCAATTTGGAATCATTAATAAACCTAACAGCTGTTAGGTTAAGGAGGAAGCCCAGTGAAAACCTATGTACTCACAGGGAGAACAGAAAGCCCTGGGGTTCAAACCCAGGACCCTCCTCCTCCCTCCTTGTTTTTTTGCTTGTTTACTCCATTTAACTTCTCAACAAACTGCTTAAAAATTCATGACATTATCCACCAAAGTTTTAGGAATGGCAATCTTTCTAGACTATGCATGTTAAGCTAGGGGTGTATAAGAAGTTCTTGACTAGCTGCCCCTAGCAATCAATAGTGGTTCCAATTTTTCCAATCCCATGGAACTGTATATCTCTAAGCTTATTGGTTATTTTCATTAGCGCTAATAAATCAAAAGTTCCAGGCCAGGTTTTTTTTCTGATCAGATTCAGTATGAAAAGCACTTTTGGCTGCTTCCGTGTGTTTGATCCACATCAGGGATTTGGCACAGTTTTTACACTGGATGCCCTTCCTGACATAAGCTGACATAATGGTGGAAGGAAGGGACCTTTCGCTTGCAGGTCAAATATGTAAACGACTACAATACTGGGTCAGCGGTCAGATTTAAAACACACTTCTGTAGAACCTGTGCAGGCCCAAGATTTTTTTTTCCACAAACAAAATTGATCAAGAATAAAGAATCTCTCCTCAATCAGTAATGGCTTTGGTATCAATGAAATCTTCACAGCATTATATTATATTACCCCAACACAGAACCTGAACATTATACATTAACTTATTTTCGCAAACCTAAATGTTCAATATGAGCATTCTAACTCCAAAACAAACTTAATGGTCGAAACCTACAACACAATTTACTATTTTAAGACTGAAAATCAGACTTTTTCATGTTGTGACGCAATCATTTAAAAATAATTGTAGCCTACTAAATTGTATGTGGCTCTTTTTTTATATACAAGGTAAGTTAAAAAAAAAAATCACCGACCAAATGTGGAAATTTGCTTTATAATGAGAGCTGTTTTCTGTCGTGAGCTTCTCACCCCTTTTTCTCCCTTCTGCTGGCGTTGCATGAACAGGTCTATCTCTAGGCCGTGCATGCTTGCTGGGAAGCCTGCAAAATGCTGCAGGAAATGCTCCAGGCAGCTGCTGCATGTACAAACGGACACACGTGACACAAGCATTTAGCGTCAAAAAACTAAGCTGTTGCCAACTTAAAGGTTATTTTGCAAGTGTATGTCTGTGAGTTGAGAATTTTACCGAGCTCAGATCAGAGATTTGCTCAGGAGCATCACTGCAGATAGATACAGTAAAGGATCATACCGTGCTGCCAATTTGTCTAATTCTGGCTTTGAACTTTTAACCTCTCATCCCCAACCCTGGTTATCCTTGACTTGTTACCTCTAGTGACTAATCTTTTATCAACAGGCATGATTTAATTTGCATCCCATCATCATATCTCCCTGAGATAAATGAATAGATTGGTCACTGGTAATCATTTCTCTGTCACTGACTTCTCAAAAAAAGGCAAAAAAGAAAGATAATCTTTAAATAAAACTGATAAGTTTAGCATTCTGTGCACAGTGCATTTCATTTCCTCCTCTGCAGGGATAGAATATCAAACACAAAACATGAAATGTGTTTTAAATCACCGGTGGATGGTGACATGATTGTTTCCAGCACACACACACACACACACACACACACACACACACACAGACAGCACTTCCCTTTTCTTTTTTCCCCTCCCTTGTACGTAATCTGCAGAACAATCACACAGAAGCCACACATCACAGTGACAGAGATGCACCTCCTCTCTACCTCTCAGTATCGATCTCCCATCCAATCTAAATGACCCTGTTAACCATTCCCTTAGCCCACCCCGCCTCTCCTCTTTACTACCCCTCACCGCTTTGAGCCCTACTTAGCGGCAGCGCTAACCCCCCAACCACCCACCCACCCACACACACCCACCACCTTACTCCTCTTAGTTTGAAATGGCCCGGTGTGAAATAACTCACATCACTACAAGAGGGATGAGGTCATTAGAACATGTGACGCCCTCTTGAAACAGCAAGCATGATTGAAAAATCAATTTTGATGCCTGGTTTTTTTTTTTTTTTTTTTCCTCCTTCTCTCTCCTC